>JBBPFJ010001339.1:0-15056 GCA_037975025.1 Excoecaria agallocha | reverse complement strand
ATACAATTACCAAGATAAGGTGCAAATTTGTCCCTAAAATATTAGAAATGGTGCATAATTTTCACCTTAAGTATATTTCGGGCAAATTTGCTCCTAAAATATTTAAAATGGTACATGTTTGTTCATTAAGTATGTTTTTTTTATCAAAATTGCCCCTAATGTTATATATATGGCTTAAATTTATCACTGGAATTAATGAGATTACCAATAAGCAAACAAAAAAAAAACACATGTTAGGTTGGTTAAATTGACCTAAACTTGCTACATATAGCCCGTAAATTATTACCCTTTTTTAACTCTCGAAAAAATATTAAAATTTCTTACCATAAACACAATTTTTGTTTACTTACTTGGAATTTGGTTATTTTGACTACTTTAATATCATAAATTTATCCATTTTTGCAAAATTTAAATAAGAGTAATAATTTATAGTGTTAATGTGACAAGCTTATACGACTTCAATCAGCCTGTTATGTATTTGTTTTGTTTATTTACTTAAAATTCCATTCATTTTCAATAGCAAATTAAGGCATATACATAATTGTATGCCCAATTTTGGCCAAAAGCATACTTTAAGGGGAAAAATGTGTACCATTTTAAATATTTTAGGGGCAAATTTACCTCAAAAATACTTAAGGAGCAAACAGGCACTATTTTTTAATATTTTAAGGACAAATTTGCCTCCCTTCTTCACCATAATTACCCTATATTTCATAAAAAGAAAATGCATTCATAAAGTTAAAATGCATATTCTAAAAGTTTTAAATATAAAAGTACAAATAAAAATACAAGTCATTAAAATTTAGTATCAATACAATAAAAAAAATGTTTTGTTAAAGGGGCTTATTTACCCTTAACATTTATTTTGAGCTAATTTGCACATGATGTTTTGATATTGGGTACCAAAATGTTCATTCATGTTTTCTTAAAATTTTTCATTTTCATGTTTGTTTACCCCAATTCAATTTCTTTCTCCTGAAATTTATTTTTCCTTTTAAAGTCTAAAACCTATAAAGTTATTCTAAAATACTTTTACAAAGGTTTTGATATCAATCAAAGCGAGTCTAATTTATACTAAAAATTTTCTAGCTGAACACGAGAAAAGATATCAAAATTGAGGGAAAAAGAAAGACAAATCGCCTAAGTAACCAAATTGAGCACAAAAGACAACAGCGTTAAATGGATTCGCTCTCTGATATTGATCGTCCTACTCTTCCTCCCGACGCCGATCGTGTAACCAAAAAAGTCAAACAAAGGGCAGATTTCTCTAGTACTTCTGGGTATAGAGACAACGTGATTAATGGAGCTGTGAGGGAGTCCTCCATAGAAGATGTCATTGATTCAATGGAAGTCAAGGTGGATGCAGGGGATGTGAGTATCGATAGATCTGGAGACTTTTCGGTGGTGAGCTTCTCTGATAACCTTCGAGCTAAACTTTCCACTATCCTGGAAGGTCAGTTGTTGTTAGTCTTCTAGGAAGATGATTGGATATAAAGGCTTTGAGTGCCAGAATTTAATCACTATGGAATCTTAATAATGCTAGGATACTAGATATCGGTAGAGGATTCTTTCTAGTGCAGTTTGCTAATGAAAGGGATTACACAAAGGCTCTTTATGAGGGGCCCAATGGTTTGGTTAAATGGCGCTTATTTACTAGTGGAGAAATGGAGAGCCTAGGTTCAGAGTTTCTAATGGTACATGTGAACTCCTACCACAGTTTGGGATTTCGTATTCCAGATGTTACCCTTACAGTACTACTCATAGTAACGTTTTGACAGCCATTGCAAAGGCTATTGGACCAGTTGCGAAGATAGATTATAATACTAGTGAACTTCATCGTGGACGTTTTGCCTAGGTGGGCTGTCGCCATTGATTTGAGACAACCGCTGGTGTCTATGATAGATATCGATGGAGAAACTCAAAGGGTAGAATACGAAAACTTGCCTGAAATATGTTTCCACTGCGGCAGGGTTGGTCATTATGATACATTTTGCCCTCACTAAGCAGAGTCCTTACCAACAAAGGAGATAATCAAGAGAGCACGTCGGTAGAGACCGCTGTTGCTAATTTCGACCAGTTTGGCGAGTGGATGGTGGTTGAGAAAGAGACGTCAAAATCCTAGATTTTTGTCCAATAATTTAGGGAAAAATCCCAAATTCAGTGGGGAATGGTTCCAGATTTACTGCATTAGATGGGGATGATGGCGTAATGGTAGGAGAGGATTCTGCTAATAAGGATAAAGAGAACTTACCTAATTCTAACAACATTTTATTTGGGTGGTCGAAGCAAGAGGCTATTGATAGTTGGGAGTCACGTGGGTTTAAGATTTCTACATCACGTGAAAGAGAGGGAGGTCCAATAGAAAGAGTCTAGCACTTGCTAAAACTCCTTCAAAAGAAATTAAAGGGAACAAAAAATAAGGCTGTCTTGGGAGATTTCTTTGCTTTGAAGAGCACAATTCAGAATGATGAAGAATTAGTGGTCAGACCATCGATGCTTAACTCAAGAAAACATACGGTGGTTGGTAAATCGCTTATAGAGACAACAAATTCCTCTATTGGGCTAACTTCTGGTAACCTAAAAATTCCTCCAGGAGGTTCTTATCTCTTGGGTCAGTTTGAAATAAACCTCCAGACCCTAACCTTCAGAGTTCGGCTGTAGGTGATCCAGCTATGACAGCTGACATAATGGAGTCAGAGGATACTCTTCAAAATGATAAGGAGGAGAATAAAGATGACTTGAGTGATGAAGAGGGACCCCTTGATCCCTACTTACTTGAAGACTGAGCTCTGCCTCAAAGGTTCTTTTTCTAGTTTTTATTTTTCCTTATGTCTATTCTTTCTTGGAACTGTCAGGGTGCTAAAAGCCCATCATTCATGAGAACGTTGAAGTGTTTTATCTAGAATCAAAATCCAAAGCTAATGGTTCTCCTCAAACCTAGGATTAGTGGTTCTAATGCAAATGATTGTATCATGGAGATTGGCTTTCCTTGGTCTCATAGAGTGGAGGCCACGAGATTTAGTGGGGGTATCTGGATCCTTTGGAAAGAGAGTTGGCAAGTGGAGATCTTGATTAATAACATGCAGTTTGTTCATTTGTACGTCAAAACTGAAGATCAAAGCGGATTTTATTTTACTGCTATTTATGCTCACCTAGTGTCTTCTGTACGCAACAAACTTTGGCCTATCCTTCATAAGATTAATCAGTTTAACTAAGAAGCCTTAGGTGTTAATAGGAGATTTTAATTCTCTTTTATATGCCAAGGAGAGACAAGGTGGTTCTTCCCATAGAACAGGGGTAAATAAACCCTTTTTGGACTGGTTCACCACCTCTAAGCTATTTGACTTGGGATATAGGGGCCCTAACTTTACTTGGAAGGAAGATCATCTATATGAAAGGGTTAGATCAGGGATTGTGTAACAATGCATGGTTGTGCTCAATTTCCTGATGCCGGCCATTATTCATTTAGCAAGAATCTCCTCCGATCACAGACCCATTTTGTTAAAGCTGTGTAACTCTCAAAGTGTCAATAGCAATCGCCCTTTTCGGTTTCCTTGCAGGCTTGGTTAACTCACCCAAATTTCCAGGATTTTGTTCAGAGTAATTGGAAAGTAGAGGGGAATATGATGGCCTCGATTGATATCTTTGATGAAAAGTTAAAGCATTGGAATAATAAGAAATTTGGGAATATTTTTCATTAGAAAAAGGAACTCTTGGCTTGCATTGCTGGTATTCAGAAAATCCTTATTAGGAGGCATTCCCAGCGTCTTGAAGATCTTGAACAGGAGCTGAAAGACAATTTGCACCAGGTGCTTCGCCGAGAAGAGCTGCTTTAGCTTCAAAAGTCCAAAAGCGACTGGATATAAGATGGTGATAAGAATACCTCCTTCTTCTATCAAAAAAACTATTCATAGAAGGAAGAGAAACCGTATTGATTTACCTTCAGAACTCTGAGGGTATCTAGGTTGATGATTCTATGCAATTGAGTTCTATGGTTGTTAGCTATTTCTTAAGTCTTTACTCTGAGGAATGTTACAATCGTCCGCCCTATTATATTAGAGGTTTCTTCCCTCGGCTTGGTGAGAAGATGTTTGTACTCTCTGAAGATTTTTCTCATTTAGAAATTTGAAAAGCCTTGCTTGAAATGAAACCTTGGAAAGGCCCCGAAATTGATGGCATTCAAGCTGGGTTTTTCAAGTCTCAGTGGAATGTAGTTAGGGAATGATGTTTGTAATGAGGTTTTGAGACTTCTAAAAGGCGGCAAGATGAATTATGGAATGAATAAAGTCTCTCCTATGCCTTATTCCAAAGATACGATGTTCCTAAGAATATTTTTCAATTTCGTCTTATTGCTTTATGCACAGTGCTATACAAGATCGTGACCAAAACCATTGCTAACCGTCTTAAGAATCTAATGCCTTCTTTGATTGGACCAACGCAGACTAGTTTTATTCCAAGACAGCATATAACAAAAAATATCATTATTACTCGGAAAGTTATTCATTCCATGAGGTTGAAGAAAGGTAAAACTGGTTTCTTATGGCCATCAAGGTGGATTTGGAGAAAGCTTACGATCGGGTTAGTTGGGAATTTCTAAAGGATACTTTAATGGATGCTAGGATTCCCATTGCTTTACTAAATGTCATTATGGAATGCGTTTCAGCTTCTTCCACGCATATTCTTTGGAATAGTAGCATGATGGAAGCTTTTTCTCCTTCTCGGGGACTTAGACAAGGGTGTCCCTTATCTCCTTATCTGTTTGTTCTCTGTATGGAGCGACTCAGTCAAGGTATAAATGAAGCAGTTAAGAATGGTCAATGGCATCCTATTCAATTGAATAGAGGAGGTCCTTCCATTAGCCACCTGTTTTTTGCTGATGATTTGATTCTTTTTAGCAAGGCAGATGTGAGGACAAACTCTGGTTATTAATAAGATCCTTGGTAATTTTTGTGAGTGTTCTGGATAGAAGATCAGCATTGATAACACTAGTGTCTTCTACTCCAAGAATGTTGATGTGTTATCTTCGTCATGAATCTAAATTACAAACTGGGGTTCAAAGAGGTTGCAAACTTGGGTAAATATCTAGATATGCCTCTCTTGCATTCTAGAATGACCAAGAATCATTATTCCTACATTTTAGACCGTATGAGAAGCAGGTTAGCCAGCTGGGAGGCATCTCGCGTGTCTATGGTAGGTTGTGTTACCCTTGCTAAGAATGTTTTGTCTAAAATGCCTTCCTATGTTATTCAAGCTACTAGGATTCCTTCAACCCTTTGTGCAGAGTTTGATAAACTATCTCGGCAATTTGTTTGGGGAGGAACGGCGGGCACTCATAGCCTTGCTTTAGTGCCTTGGAGCACTATGATGAAAATAAAAGATACAGGAGGGCTCTCTTTTCGGGATACTCATACTCTCAACACTGCTTTTCTAATGAAGCTGGCATGGATTTTATTGTCTCAGTCACAGCAGCTATGGGTTACCCTTCTTGCTTCTAAATATAAATTCAGCCATGGCCATAGTGCTTGTCCTTTTGTCCAGCGTAGCAGTACACCTGTATGGAGAGGGATTTGCTCTGTCTGGAACAAGGTATTAAATAATGTTCGGTGGGTTATCGGCAATGGCAGGAAAGTTCGCTTTTGGTTTGATAGATGGGTTCCTGGGATTAAGTTATCCTTATTTCATCAGACATCCAGACCTATTCCTGAAGCCTTAATTAATAGAACAGACAATTTTTTCGCTGATGATAATGTTGGCTGGTGTTGGAGTCGGTTTGAGGAATTTTTCTCTCCTCATATCCTTTTAAAGATTGCAACAACTTGCCCTCTACAGTCTGCTGCTGATGAAGACCTAGTTGTCTGGGTACTCTCCTCTTCTGGTGATTCACTATCAAGTCTGCTTATGCCAGCTTGGTAGATTCCAATATGGATGATATAGATCCTTTCTGGAATCGCATCTAGAAGCTTAAAATGCCGCAACAAGTTAAAATGTTCCTCTGGTTAGCGATAAATAATGGGATTATAACCAATTCTAAAAGAAGGAGAAGGCATTTCATGATGAATGATGCTTGTGACTTCTGTGGGGCTGAGGAAGAAATTAGTCTTCATATTTTATGGGACTGTGTTGTAGCTAAACAGCTATGGAGTTTCTGCTTCACTGGAAACCAACTGCAACAGTTTATGAAGTCCAACAACGTGAAAAGTTGGGTGAAATTCAACTTATATAACGTCATTGTAGACTATAAGGATATAGCTTGGCCAAAGGTTTTTAGTATCGGTTGCTGGTACTTGTGGAAGCAGAGAAATGAATTTGTTTTCCAAGACAAGCGTAAACCAATCCTCTTCTTAGTGAATGATATGATGTCTTTGGCTCAAGCTTGTCAAGGAGCCTTTGACTCGTCTAAAAAGGGTTGGAATGAAGACTCCAGCTTAAAGCTTGAGGAATCATTTAGGGCATTGGTGTTCCGGTTTTGTGGCCAATTTGGAAAGTTGTATTGTCCTTTTGGCTGAAATTTGGGGGATTTACTACGGACTCTGTAGGGCAAAAGCGAAAGGTATTGACAATATCATTGTGGAGAATGATAATATAATAATTGTTGATATGATTGGTGGCAACTTTCCTCCTTTTGCTTCTTGTCGCTCTCTAGTTGATCGAACTCGGAAGCTCTCCAAAGAGTTCTCTAACATTACTTTCAAGCATGTTCATTGTGAGGCGAATGCTGTAGCGGATCAAATCGCCCATTTGGGTTATGGGGTCCCTCATGGTTATCTTGTTTTAAATCTTCCTCCTCGAGAGATTAGTGCTAGGTTGCATTTTGAGTCAGTTGATGGTTCCTTGGACTGATTGTTTGTTTGTTTTGTGAGTTGCTCACCTTCTTTAACCAAAAAAAAAAATTTCTAGCTATCGTAGGTAGAATTATAGAGTTACCCAAAATAGTTAGAAAATAGCTATCTTACCCATATTATATGGACCATATATGAATTACAAATTACATATAAAGATCAATTAACTATTAACTACCAGTTTTTCAGATATTAAATCCAAGTTCAAGTCCATTAACAATAATTCTTAAAAATTAAATTTCATATCCACATCCAACATCACTTATCAAAAATTAAATAACACAAATGACCTCTAGGTAAAATATTATTTTGAATAAACTAACCCTCGGGTCCTAAGTATTGATGTTCACTTGGTAAGAAAGGCCCAATAACACTATTTTTATCCCTATCAAATGATTATTTCCTATTTCACTATCTTCTATAGAGACATCGCTTCAAAAAAAACTCCATGTTACTTTACCTTTTTGATCGATAAATGCCATATTTTACGTGATTCATTGATTTTTGGTATAGTTTGTATAGTAAAATTAGTTAAAATTAGTTAATTGATGTGTTATATTATATTTGATAGATAAAAGATGCTTGAATTGGAAAAGGAAAATTTTTGTGTGTTTAAAGCTATCAATTCCAGATTATGGAAAAGAAGAGTTGTAATTATTTTTAGAATATTATTTCTTTATTTGAGCTTTCCTAGTTTGATTAGGAGTTTGTTTCAGGTTAAGAGAAGGAAACGTTTTAGGCAACAATCATCTTTAATTTAACTCTGTCACTCTCAACCTGTCATTCTTCCTCTCATGATTTTTTGTGCTTCTTATGATTATATGTGGCCAAATAATTCATTCCAGTAAAAGACTAATCACGATTTCAATTCAATTATTTGTGAAATCTAATTAATTTATTTGTTTCTTCATTAATTCAACATTTATAGTTTTCCTAAAATCCCTTAATTATATAATCCGTATGATGACTCACGGTTAGGCTTTCATGTTGGCTGGTTGTGAGTCTCTTTTTTATCCAATAATTTAGTCAAATTACACTGTCCTGCATAGAGATTCCTAATCATACCACTGAAATCCATCATTTAACTCTATATTAAGCATTTAAAAACCCTCGAAATTTTTGAAAAGGCCCAAGAAATTCCTGCAAATATTTTAAATGGTTATAAAAAATCAAAGTATCCTGAAACTTCTGATTTTTCATTTTTTAAGTGTAGTTTTTCTCAGTAGCTAATTCTAACAAAAGTCACCTTACGATTCAGTGTTTACAGTTAACCCCAAATTTGGAGAGGCAAGAGCACCAAGTGCCTTAGTGAGCGAAAGTTTAAAGTAAGAAAAGAAATGTTTACCTGGGTTTGAAGTTGATTCCACTTTTGTGGCTATGCATTGGTTTAAAGGTTTCTCCTGTTATACCTTATTTTGAAGGTAATTTCACTTCTATAGTTATACCTTGGTTTGAAGTTTTGTATGCAACAACTTCTTGTGAAATGCTCATTTCTGGTACGAAAATTATTTCAAAAAATTCTTGAATATTGGGGCTGCTCTTTTTTGGAGATAAGATGTAGGACTCCACCCACATAAGTTTTACAAATCCGTAATTTACAAGTCGGTATAAGCTTGTCCATCCCCTGCGTTTGGTAAAGCTTCGAGAAATGCATCAATTATATTGCAATAATGGCAAGATTGTTGGTGGTTAGTATCACATTTGATTTTACATAATAATATCATATGTTGTGAATATCCAGATGACATGTATCTTTGCTTATTCACATCATCTGAATTTTATTTTGCTTTTTGTTGCTATCATTATTATTATGAGACTATAACTTGTTTTATTATATTTTGCTTTATTATTATTATTATTATTATTATATGCATACAGGTATATGTATTTCTTTTTCTTTTTTCCCTCTCTTTTTCCTTTTTTTTTCGATATGATACTTGATAACTAATTAAATCATTGTTGTAAAGAAGAAATGTATAAACAAGTGGTTAAAATACATGAAGTACTAAAAAGTGAGAATGTAAGTAAACCAAAGGTTGGTCGATGGTGAGTCAAACAATATAACATATGAATATATATAGCAAAAGATGTTGTTAAACAACTATCAGCAGATTAGATAATTCGTATCTAATCATAACCTTATTCCAGATTTCACTTATCAAGATAAGATATTTTCTGTTGTACCCAACTTATATATTTTCTGTTGTAACCAACTTATCATATTGTAACCATCATATCATTCTATTCTCTGTGTAACTATCTTACTTATCATGTAAGTGCTATAAATATTCAATACAAATGAATAGAACGTAAGTTGATTCCAGAACACAAGTCCATCTTTATATGGTATCAGAGAATTTAGAAGAGAATCAAAGCTTCTTCCTTCAATAGATCCATGGCATCTCCTCTCCTAGACAATCATATCATCTCCTTCAATGCTCCCTCACATCTTCCCACCAAACTTACCCACTCCAATTTTTCCGTTTGGAGAACCCAACTATACTCTGCACTTACTGGCTACAATCTTATAGGTTATGTCGATGGTAGCTATCCTAAGCCTGCAGCAACAATTCAAGACCCAAAAGACAGCACTCAGTTAATTCCAAACCCAGAATCCATACTCTGGTATAGACAAGATCAACTTATTCTAAATGCCATCCTTGGAAGCTGTGTTGCAGAAATTCAATCTCACATTTCTTCTGCGTCCTCATCTAAGGAAGCTTGGGATCGTTTATCTGTCCTCTATGCAAATAAATCTCGTACCCGCATTGTTTCTCTCAAGGAGAAACTTCACAACAATCCAAGAGAGATGCGCTCCATATCTAAATACATGCAAGATGTTAGAGCCACTGCTGATGCCCTTGCCATTGCTGACAAACCTGTTGATGAGGAGGACTTAATTATCCATGCACTCACAGGTGTTGGACCTGAATTTGCTCCTGTTGCTGCTGCTGCACGCCTACGAGACACTCCAATTACCTTTGATGAACTATTTGACAAACTGGAAGCCTTTGAACGAGACACTAAATCTTCAGCAAACACAGATCCCCCCATCTTAGCAACAACAAACAACACAACTCGTCAGTCCAATCCAAGTAGACCATGGTATTCTCGTTCCACAAACAATTCTAATCGCATCTCTGGTAACAATTCTCATCGGCATCCATCTTCAGGCAGATCAAACTCAAATCGCTCCTCCAATAATTCCTTTTGCAACTTCTGTGAAATACTTGGGCATCCCACCAATGAGTGTCGCAAGCTTGCCAGATTTCTCAAAATCAACAATGTGCAGTACAACCCCATGCAGCACACACAAAGTCATACTCCTACTGCCAATATGACATCTCTTGCAAGACCCACAAGTACAACTCAACAATGGTTATTTGACATCGGTGCCTCACATCATGTTACTGGTGATGTACATAATTTGCATACATTTACAGACTATGGTGGTCCAGATGAGATCAACATCAGTGATGGTTCAGGTTTGCGTATATCACACATAGGCACTGCTCAGCTTCTTCATCAAAATATTTCATTTTCTTTAGATAATGTTCTGTGTGCACCCTCCATCAAAAACAACCTCATTTCTGTTTCAAAATTTTACAAATCAAATAATGTCTCACTTGAATTTTTCCCTTTTCATTTTCATGTGAAGGATCTGCACACGGGGGCGATAATGCTTCGCGGGGATAACATTGATGACGTTTACTCTCTTTCTACTTCCCACCGTCCTCAAGCACATCACCTCAGTACCGCTCAACTCTCTGCATAGCATCGGCGTTTAGGCCACCCAGCTATCCCTGTTATTCGTTCTGCTCTTAAATTCAGTAACTTGAAATTAGGTTCTTTGTCCAACTTAAATTTTCATTGTACCTCTTGTGCCTTGAATAAGAGTCATAAATTGCCTTTTACTGAAAATTCTCTTTGTAGCTCCAAACCTCTAGAACTAATTTACTCTGATGTTTGGGGTCCTACAAATCTATCTATAGATGGTTTTCGATATTATGTAATCTTTGTGGATCATTTTAGCAAATACATTTGGCTTTACCCTATGAAAAGAAAATTTGATGTTGCCACGTTATTTCCTCAATTCAAGTTACTCGTTGAAAAATTCTTTCACCAATCCATTACTTCGATCTACACAGACAATGGAGGTGAATATCTCTCACTTGCACCCATTCTCACCTCTCATGGCATATCCCATTTTAAAACCCCTTCATACACACCTGAGCATAATGGCACATCAGAACGGAGACATCGCCATGTGGTTGAAACGGGCCTGGCTCTCCTTCACTCTGCATCTCTTCCCCTTTCATACTGGTCTTATGCCTTCCAAACTGCGGCCTACTTGATCAACCGCCTCCCTACTCCAGTTCTTGACCATCTCTCTCCTTTTCAGAAGCTCTTTCACCGACCACCTAATTACTCTCGCTTAAAAATATTTGGTTGTTTATGCTATCCATGGCTTCATCCTTACACCACCTCGAAACTTCAATCCAAATCCACACCATATCTTTTTCTCAGCTACTCAACCAGTCAGTCTGCTTACAAATGTCTTGACCCGAATTCTAAAAAAATTTATGTTTCCCGTCATGTTAAGTTTGTCGAAAACATCTTTCCCATACAGGCCAACACTAGCCATGTCAAAGACTTCCCGCTAGCATTGGACTCCTCATGTGCGGATCTCACTGTAAGTAATACTCTTCCCTCCTCCCCCCTTATTTCGATTTCCATCTCATGCCCAACTCCTACTTTCCTTCAATCACCTCTTGACCCACCCTCTCCTAATTCACGACCACCCACTTCTGTATCTCCCTTTCCAGCCTCCTTCTTTTCTACTGACTCACCCTCTTCCTCTTCATCTTCATCTCCTTCTCCTACTACCTCTCATCAATCACCTTCCTATAATCTCAGACCTCCCTGTGCTAGAAAACCGAATCCCAAGTACATTAATTCCAAGTTTGTCAATAACATCACTGCTCACCCCACTCTTGAACCCAAAAACTTATCTGAAGCAATGAAGAATGAGCATTGGCGTGCTGCTATGTCTGAAGAATTTGATGCTCTTATGAAAAATGGCACTTGGGATCTTGTTCCACCTGGATCATACAACCTTGTGGGTTGTCGTTGGGTTTTTCACATCAAGCGAAATATGGATAGTACAGTTGCCAAATATAAAGCCCGCCTTGTTGCAAAAGGTTATCATCAACGTCCTGGTTTGGACTACTCCGAGACATTCAGCCCTATGACAAAACTGACCACTATCCGTCTCATTCTCAGCCTAGCTCCCCACTATGGATGGCAGCTTCGTCAACTAGACATAAATAATGCCTTTCTTCAAGGTACTCTTCCTGATACAGTTTATATGGTTCAGCCACCTGGCTTTATTCATTCTGCACTACCCAATCATGTCTGCAAGTTGCAAAAAGCAATTTATGGCCTCAAACAAGCATCGAGAGCATGGTACCAAGAGCTCGAAGGGTTTCTTCTACATTTTGGTTTCCAGAATTCAGTTGCTGACTCTTCCCTATTTATTTACAACAAAGAAAAGATTTGCATCTATTTTTTAGTCTATGTTGATGATATAGTTCTCACTGGCAACAATGATAAATTTCTGGAAAATTTTGTTCGGCAACTTAGCTGCAGATTCTCTCTTAAGGATCTTGGTATATTGCATCAGTTCTTGGGAGTTGAAGTTATTCATACACCTGGAGGTCTCTTTCTATCCCAACATCGTCATATTAGTAATCTCCTGGATGCTTTCTCAATGGTTGGAGCCAAAGAAGTTCACACTCCCATGTGCTCTACATCTCCTCTGTTACTCAAAGATGGCTCTGCTCCTATTGATCCCACTCCCTATCGAAAACTGGTTGGTGGACTCCAATATCTATCATTAACTCGGCCAGATGTCTCCTTTGCAGTGAATCACCTGTCTCAATTTATGCATTCCCCTACTGAAATTCATTGGACAACACTGAAACGAGTTCTTCGTTATCTTAAAAACACAATCTTTCATGGGTTATTTCTGCGGAAGAACACTACTCTACAACTCCGGGCTTTCAGTGATTCGAATTGGGGTGGAAATCGTGATGATGGTCGTTCAACTTCGGCTTATCTCATATATCTTGGCTCCAATCCAATTGCATGGAAATCCCGAAGGCAGAAAACTGTTTCTCGATCATCTTCAGAGGCCGAGTACAAAGCTATAGCTGACACTACTGCAGACATTATATGGATTCAAAATCTGCTTCAGGAGTTAGGAGTTCAGCTGTCACTAACTCTTTCCTTATATTGTGACAACACTGGAGCTACTTATCTCTGTGCAAATCCAATTTTCCACTCCAGAATGAAACACATTTCTCTCGATTATCATTTTGTACGTGAATATGTTACAACTGGTCAGCTCCAAGTTCATCATATCTCCACCAAGGATCAACTAGCAGATGTCCTTACCAAACCCTTGAGTCGACAGCAATTCCTCAACTTTCGCTCCAAGATTGGAGTCTCCAATGGAGCCTCAATCTTGCGGGGGTGTGTTAAACAACTATCAGCAGATTAGATAATTCGTATCTAATCATAACCTTATTCCAGATTTCACTTATCAAGATAAGATATTTTCTGTTGTAACCAACTTATATATTTTCTGTTGTAACCAACTTATCATATTGTAACCATCGTATCATTCTATTCTCTGTGTAACTATCTTACTTATCATGTAAGTGCTATAAATATTCAATACAAATGAATAGAACGTAAGTTGATTCTAGAACACAAGTCCATCTTTATAGATGCTATATCCCTAAAAGCTCGGCCCAACTCTATAAGGATTGAGTCCTAGCCAATATAGGTCTAAATACCCTTGCGGCCCAGGCAAAGATAAAGAGTTCATGGCGTGCGAATGTCATAACCGATAGGTGGTAGGAGAAAGATCATATTTCATGAAGTTAGTGCTCACTGGACGAATCACCCCCTGCATGGTTGCCTCCAAGGCTCCGACCATATCACCTGCGCTGACTGTTGCATCTATCAACATCTCAATTGTTTCACAACATCCTTATGGTGAGTTTTTATCTGTTCAAAATGGTTCTTTACCCTCTTCTAGGCCTTTAGCTGCTACTTCTTTATGAATTTAATGCGCTTCTTGGCCATCTATAATTTTTCATTGATCATTTACTTACCCTGGTCATTCAATTCATCACCTCTCATAGTTATGAATTCTTTAATCTGTACCAACTATTCATTTATTCCAGTCTGCCGCTATAAAATTCACTGCTAGACCCATAAAAGTCGGCGGTGCTTGACCCACAATGCAGTGTGATTAGGGCAAGAAATGGAACAAAATTCTGATTCAATCTGATAATCTTGAGGTAGTTAAAATAGAGTTTATGTTGATTATCATCTTCCAGATCTCGTTACAAACATTAAAAGGATTTTGGGTCGAAACTAGCAAGTGAAGATCATACATGTGAAGAGAGAAGCTAACTATGTAGTTAATTTCTTAGCCAAAATTGGTATCTCTCAAAATGATAACTGCAGTTGGTTTGACATTCCTTCTTTATTTGTTAAGGAGCTTCTAGTGCAAGACAATAAGGGATTAAGTATCCCACGATTTTCTTATTTGTAATCTATTTTTTTCCCTCTTATATTATATATATATATATATATATATATATATAATGTTTGTTGATATTATATGAGGTTAAAGTTGGAAATTATACATTAAATGTCATCTTGAATTTATTAAAGTGATAATCTAGTGGGATAATTTTTTTTTTCAAAAAGTAACAATTTGGTGAGACAAAAAGAGTATAATATGACAATAGAATATAACTATTTTTGTTTTCCGATAATTATCTAAAACTAAATGAAAAATAAATAAATAGACCATAATTAAAAAAAAAAACTTACTTCTAAAACTAGTATTTTTATGGTTTTATTTGTTTTGTGATTTTATATTTCAATTGATATTTGTAATTTATCAAATTAAATAAAATATAAATTGATGCTAATATAGTACAAATTCAAATTAAGCGTGTCAAATTAGATACATTCAAATAAGAAAATATTGATACCAATACAGTAGAAAAGATAGACAACCTCTTTTGTCAAAAATTGTTACATTATTTTTTCTTAAAAACACATAAAATATTTTTTGAATAACATATATTCAGGAATGACGCTGAATCCATTTACCAGAATCTATAGGCTCTTGTT
>JBBPFJ010001338.1:0-15106 GCA_037975025.1 Excoecaria agallocha | reverse complement strand
GGGGGTGGCCTGTGCGATGGCCTCGTTGTTGTCACAGAAAATTTCTAATGGATCTAGGATGCTTGGGGACCACTCCTAATCTAGAAATGAAATTTCTAATCCAAACAGCCTCTTTTGCATCCTCACTTGCTGTAATCTACTCAAATTCTGTAGTTGAGTCGGCAACGATCTCTTGCTTTGAGCTTTTCTAGCTGACAGCACCACCATTCAAAATAAAAAAAAATCCAGATTGTGATCTTGAGTCCTGAGTGCTGGTTTGAAAAGTAGCATCGACATAACCTTGTATGACGAGCTCTTCTTGACCGCCATACACCAAGAAGTGATCCTTAGTCCTTCGCAGGTATTTTAGAATCCCCTTTATAGCAGACCAATGCTTCTCACTAGGGTCTTGCTGAAACCTACTGGTTATACTCAGTGCATAAGCAACATTCAACCTAGTACATAACATAGCGTACATGATAGAAGCAATAGCAGATGCATATGGGATTCTACTTATGTTGTCCCTTTCTTCTTTGGTTTTAGGGCACTGTTCTTTAGTTAAAGGAACTCCCAAAGCCAAAGGTATGTACCCTTTCTTTGAGTCTCCCATACTAAAATGTTTTAGTACTTTGTCTATGTACTTTTCTTGACTTAGTCCAAAAGCCAATTCGATCTATCTCTATAGATTCGAATACCAAGTATTGTCTCGGCTTCACCTAAGTTTTTCATTAAGAAATATTTCCCCAACCATTGCTTAACCTTTTGCAATGTTGATATCATTTCCAATGAGAAGGATGTCGTCCACATATAGGACTAGAAATACTATTATGCTCCCACTAACCTTTTTGTACACATAAGGCTCATCTTCGTTCTTGACAAATTCAAATTCTTTGACTGCCTCATCAAAATGAAGATTCCAACTTTGAGATGCTTGTTTTAATCCATAAATGGATTTTTGAAGCTTACAAACCTTCTTAGGATGCTTGGGATTGACAAAACCCTCAGGCTATGTCATATACACATCTTCAAGTAAATTTTCGTTGAGGAAAGCAGTTTTGACATCCATTTGTCATATCTCATAATCATGATATACAGCTATGGCAAGCAAGATCCTAATGGACTTGAGCATGACTACAGGCGAAAAGGTCTCATCATAGTCTACCCCATGAGTTTGTCGAAAACCTTTTGCTACTAGTCTACCTTTGTAGGTCTTATCAGCTTTGAGTTTAAATAGCCACTTGCATTCAATTACCTTAGCACCTTCTGGTGGATCAACCAAGGTCCAAACCTAGTTATCGTACATTGATTGCATCTCGGATTTCATGGCTTCAAGCCAATTTTTTGAGTCTAGGCTTTCAATAGCTTCTCGGTAGGTAGTAGGATCCTCACGATCTACTAACTCAATAGTGTCACTGTCAGTGATTAGAAATTCATATCTCTCAATCACCTGATATACCTTACAGAACATTCTAGGTTCTTGTGTAATGGGTTCTTGTTCCACAACTGGTTGTAAACTTGATCCCATTTCCAACTCATCCTCTATAGGAGTTTGTGGTGCTTGAATTTCTCCAAGTTCTAATTTACTTCCACTGTCTTTCTTGAGAAGGAACTCCTTTTCCAAGAAAACAGCTTTGTAAGCAACAAATACTTTGTTCTCGGCTTGTGAGTAAAAGTAGTATCGCTTTGTTTCTTTGGGATAACTCACAAACAAGCAGACAGTGGATTTGGACTTTAGTTTGTCAGATGTCAATTTCTTAACATGTGCTTCACAGCTCTAAATCTAGAGAAACGACATATTGGGTTCTTTCCTAGTCCATACCTCGTTTGGTGTCTTCTTAACTGCTTTAGTTGGAGTACGATTTAGTAGAAACGCAGCAGTTTCTAATGCATAACCCCAAAAATAGACAGGAATATTTGCTTGACTCATCATAGATCGAACTATGTCCAATAGAGTTTGATTTCTCCTTTCGAACACACCATTCCATTGTGGCATTCCGGAAGGAGTGAGCTGTGAAATAATACCACACTCCTTTAGATGACTGTCAAACTCTTGGCTTAAGTATTTGCCACCTCGATCTGATCGAATGGCTTTTATACTTCTGCCAATTTGGTTTTCTACTTCGTTCTTAAACTCTTTGAATTTTTCAAAAGTTTCAAATTTGTACTTCATTAGATAGATGTAGCCATATCTACTGAAGTCATCTGTGAATGCCACGAAGTAGCTAAAACCACCTCTAGCTTGTGTACTTAATGGTCCACATACATCGGTATGTATTAGTTCCAATAAGTCATTAGTCCTCTCACCTTTCTTGTTAAAATGACTCTTTGTCATTTTTCCATGCAAACATGGCTCGCATGTATCATAAGACTCTAAGTCGAATGACCCAAGTAGTCCAGTTTTGTGGAGTCTTGAAATGCATTTTTTATTTGCATGCCCTAAACGACAATGCCAGAAGTAAGTAGGGTTTAATTCATTTGATTTAACCCTCTTTGTATTAATGTTGTATATGGACTCTTTGTTTTGTAGATCAAGGATATAAAGGCCATTTTGCAACATGGCATTGCCATATGAAATGCCTTGGCGATGAATGTGAGCATTTTCGTTTTTAATAACAAAATCAAATTCATCCAAATCCAAACAAGAAACTGAAATAATGTTTCTGCTCATAGCAGGCACATAATAACAATTTTTTAACACTAAACAAAGTCCGGAAGGTAAAGTGAGTTGATAGTCGCCTATCTCCATGGAAGCAACTCGTGTTCCAGTCCCCACACGGAGGTCCACTTCATTCTTCCCAAGTAACCGCCTATTTCTTAGCCCCTGCACATTTGAACAAATGTGAGAACCACAACCGGTATCCAATACCCAAGTGGTAGAAATAGAAAGGTTAATTTCAACAACAAAAATACCAGAAATGGAAGCCTTGGCTCCATTATTCTTTTGTTCTTCCTTGAAGAGAGCGTAATTCTTCCTCCAATGCCCTATTTTGTTGCAGTGGAAGCAAGTGCTCTCACTCTCTTTGAGCTTTTGCACCTTGGGCTTGGATTGGGCCTGAGGTGCACTCCCATTTGACTTGAACCGAGCCAGGTCATTCTTGGGTTTTACCTTTCCCTTTCCCTTAGCAGGTCCCTTCTTAATGCCCCCTTGAACCATTAGTATGGGATTGGTCTTTCAAATTTTTTCTTCAGCATTCTTAAGCATCCCATGAAGCTCAGTGTCTGTCTTGTTCATTGCATGCATGTTATAATTCATAAAAAATGGATCATAATCATCAGTCAATGAACCTAAGATCAAGTCAGTGGCCAATTCCTTTGGCACTTGTACCTCAAGCTTCTCAAGAGTATCAAGATACCCTTTCATCTTAAGTACATGGGTACTAACAGGAGTACCCGCAGCCATCTTACAAGAAATTAAGGCCTTTGTTGTCACGAACCTCTCGTGATGAGCTTGCTATTGGAACATCTCCTTGAGGTGCACCATGATCGCATAAGCCTCTTGGTCCATAAATTGCTTTTGCAAGTTAGGCACCATAGTGGCCATCATCAGACAGGTCACATCATTGGAGTCGCTCTTCTTGGTCTCAAAAGTTTCCTTTTGAACCGTATAGGCGTTCCTACCAGGTTCTTCAGGCAAGGGTGCATCCAAAACATACGACTTTTTCTCTTGCTTAAGAACTATTCTTAAGTTTCGAGACCAGTCTATGAAATTGGTGCCATTCAATTTATCCTTTTCAAGGACCGATCGTAATGAGAAATTATTGTTTGAAGATGATGTTTTCAATCTACAATAATAAAATTTAGCAAGATTAAATGAGGTCTTATTAATCCCACAAACCGAATTAATATCCCTTTAAATAATTTGCGTTAGTGATTTAATGTGGGCCAAGATCCACTTTTCACAACTTATTAGTCAAGCTAAGCTTGTACACCTAACAAGTTAAGTTACTTAGATAGGAAAACTCCAATCATATCTCGTACATGACTCTTGGATCAAATGGGCTAACATTTTAAGATGTTATAGCACAAACCCATTTATTAGTTGCCTAGGTCCGGGCATCGCTTTCCATGTTAAGTCCAACCTACATTCACAACCCATGCCTCACAAAGATAATCAGGTGCATCTAGGACTCCTAGTCTACGTGACCGATGATCGATGCCTTGCCATGTTTCGAATTAGGAAGGCAACTTTGTGACTTACTATTTTAGGGATTCATTTTATTATGGCTTACATGGCATATGCTTTATCATCCATTCATAGCATGCATATATATATATAATTGCATAAAGTAAAGCGTGATAAACATGGGCCCAGAAACCTATAACTAAGATTCTATACTATTACATAAGAATCTTCGAGTTGGGCTTCTCCACTCCGGTGGGCTTCGTTTTGATTTACAAAGTCTTCAAATAAATTCTATTCTAAGAAATAAATGAAAATTTTACAATAATACATAATGGCACGCAGGCTATATTTAATTACAAAAATCCAGGGCCCATGAATGCACCATGCATATCCATTCATCACACCAAACAAGCAAATAAATATACATAACATTCATGTATCAAACTGATAATGGACATTTATAAGATATTTTTAGTATATCTTTAGGTATTTAATTAAGTTAATTTTGTGTTAATTAGGTTGAATTTGAGTTTAATTGGTTAATTTTATGTTTTTGGAGTTAATTGTAAAATTTGGTGTTTTTCAGGGTTAATTTGCATGAAAAAAGACTTAATTGTAAAAAGGCAAGAAGATTTGGGCCAAAACTGTGAATTTGGAAATTTGATGCAAGCATGAAGTCCAGAAGAGTTATGCGTAATGAAGAAGGAAGGATCACATGGCCACCTGAGAGATTGAACAAAGCTACACGTGACCACGTGTGATTTATCAAAGGAAGATGAGTGGCCATGTGAATTGAAGAAGAAAAAGAACACATGGCCATGATAATAGTCATTTATATAGTATTTTTAATATGTTTTTAGGTGTTTAATTAGGTTAATTTTGTGTTAATTAGGTTTAATTTGAGTTTAATTTGTTAGTTTTATGTTTTTGGAGTTAATTGTAAATTTTGGTTGATTTTCAGGGTTAATTTGACATAAAAGGGCTTAAAGTGTAAAAAGGGCAAAGTTTAGGGCCAAAAGTGCAAATATGAAGAATTGATGTAAGACAAGTTGACGTCCAGGCCAGAGCCCTGAGACGTGACCACGTGAGTTCATTGAAGAGTCTCACACGTGGCCACGTGAAGAACAAAGCTAGTAGAGACGTGGCCATGTGAGAAGAAATAAAGAAGAGCAAGAAGAAAACCCATGGCCACGTGATTTTCTTCAAACAACAACACATGGCCACGTGTGAATTAACACTAGGGAACACATGGCCACGTGATGAAGACTCCCATGAAGCGAAGGATTCCGATTTTTCCAATTCAAGAAGGATTCTTCTCCTACTCCAATTTGGAAAGCTTAGAAGGCTTCTATAACATATTTTGCCTATAAATAGACAACTCTAACACCAAAGAAAAGAGGGAATTAAGGATTAGAAGAGATTAATTGCTTTAGTTTTAGTTTTACTTGTTTTTTTTTCTAGTTTTTCTGTTTTTATTTTTCTTTTGATTTTGTTTTAATCTTTCAACTTTGTTTTAGTTTTTTTATTATGTTTAGGAAGTAGTTTTTCTTCTTTTGCTAATGGATTCTTGAAATCTTACATTTTCATTGTTATGACTTTATTTTGAGCTTAATTTCAATATCGGTTGATTATTTCTTGGTTTTAAGCATATTCTTATCCTTGATTGTGTTGAGATTGATTGTTGGTTTATTGAATAAATAACTAAAAATTGGTTTTGACACAATTAATGATTTGCATGTTCTTGGATTAACTCTTTAATGTTTATGCATGATTATTATCCGAAATATGAGATGATTATGTATGAATTTTATTGGTTAATACTAAGAGAGGAAGAATCAAGAATGAATTGGAATTGAATCACTTGAGAAAGGCTTCAATGAATATTTAGGGAGTTAAAACTAGACTTGCATGCTAAGTATTAGATTTGTCTATGAGTTTAATACTAAGAATGATAGACTTGAATAAAGATATCTGGCTTTATTACTAGTTTTTCCATAATCATTGGTATTATTCTTTGAATTTAAGTCATTACAATGAAAGTTAAGGTGGATAGTTTCCTTAGCAAGAGAATTCCAGTTATTGTTTTGTTTTTAATTCATGTTTTAGCTTTTGTTTTGTTTAATTGTTTAATTGTTTATTTTGTTTAATTTTTGCTTTTGAATTAAAAACATTCGGGAAACAATATCGGATTAATTTAATTCATACATAGATATTATTCTTAGCAATCCATGTTCCCTTGGGTACGATATTTGGGGTCTTAATCTATATTTCCCTATATTACTAGCCGATCTAGTACACTTGCTAGACACCGGTCAGGCCACGTGTGAAAATGAACTAAAAAACACATGGCCACGTGTTGAGTCTCCCATGGAGCGAAGGATTTGCATTTTTTCCAATTCAAGAAAGATTCTTTTCTTATTTCAATTTGGGAAGTTTAGAAGGCTTCTACAACATATTTTGCCTATAAATAGACAACTCTAACACCAAAGAAAGGGAATTAATGGAGGAATTAGAGGAATTAATTAGAAAAACTAGTAGAGTTCTTTAGTTTTAGTTTTACTTTGTTTTTCCAGTTTTTATGTTTTTATTATTTTTCTTCAACTTTGTTTTAGTTTTTAATTATGCTTAGGAAGTAGTTTTTCTTCTTTTGCAAATGGATTCTTGAAATCTTATATTTTCATTGTTATGACTTTATTTTGAGCTTAATTTTCAATATCGATTGATTATTTCTTGGTTTTAAGCATATTCTTATCTTTGATTGTGTTGAGATTGATTATTGGTTTATTGAATAAATAACTAAAAATTGGTTTTGACATAGTTAATGATATGCATGTTCTTGGATTGACTCTTTACTGTTTATGCATGATTATTATCCGAAATATGAGATGATTATGTGTGAATTTTATTGGTTAATACTAAGAAAGGATGAACTAAGAATGAATTGGAATTGAATCACTTGAAAAAGGCTTCAATGAATATTTAGGAAGTTAAAACTAGATTTTCATGCTAAGTATTAGATTTTTCTATGAGTTTAATACTAAGAATGATATACTTGAATAAAGATATCTTGCTTTATTACTAGTTTTTCCATAATCACTGGTATTTATATTGAATTTAAGTCATTACAATGAAAGTTAAGGTGGATAGTTCCTTTAGCAAGAGAATTTCAGTTATTGTTTTGTTTTTAATTCATGTTTTAGCTTTTGTTTTGTTTAATTATTTATTTTATTTAATTTTTTCTTTTAAATCAAAAACATTTGGGAAACAATCTCGGATTAATTTAATTCATACATAGATATTATTCTTATCAATCCATGTTCCCTTGGGTACAATATTTGGGGTCTTAATCTATATTTCCCTGTATTACTAGCCGATCTAGTACACTTGCTAGATACCGGTCACAAACAAAGTCCAATTTTAATTAATTTAGCCAAGCCCATTAATGGAAATTATGTACTTGAACCTTTAAGAGAAGACCCCATGATGGGCCTGGGCCAAAGCCCAATGGACTAAATCCGCTTATTGAATAAGTTCTCTTAAAAGCGCAAAACAAAAACTAGTTAGATTTGTACCATAAATTAACTCTAGTATAATTTTCAATTTTGCCATTTTTAATTTTATGTCATACAACCCATAAACATTAAAAATACATATAATATGTACCAACATGAATTAAAACATAAAATCATGAAGAACATATATATTATACATGGCATTTGTACCAAACAAACAAACAACAATGAAACTAGTTGTTTAGTACTCATATAATGCCACAAAAATGCACAAATACTTAAAACAATTTTATGAGTCATTTAATAAATTAAATAAGGTCATAAATATTGATTTAATATTCTATATCAATCTGATCTAAATGTATTTTTACCATTTTAATCAAAATAAAACAAACAATGTTGATTAAACATGTAACAAACACAAACTAGTCATAATTTTAAGTGATTTTAAAATTAATCAATTAAATTGTCATGGACCAGAATTAAAACCAAATTTAAAATATGTCTAGACCTGATATTTAATCTTTAAAAATCACTTACAAACATGCCAAAATCGTTTTTACATTTAATTTTGAAAACTAGTTGTTAAACAAACACTTAACATGCCAACTAGTACCTAGTTTCAAGATTAACATGTACCCATTATCATTTTGTTCTAAGTCCACAAAAGCCTTCATAAAACTCAAAAAAATATGCACAAAATTGATTAGTGAAATCAAGTAAGACCGATCAAGTCACTCAATCAGAATTCTATCGACAAGATTCTATAAATTTTATTTTGATAAATTTGAGTCACAATAGATTTAAATTTTTTAGAATTTATTCCATAAAGTCTCCAAATGACAGTCGATCACTATAATCGAATTTTTTTGCTAAAAAATCTATAAAATTTGACTACCTATAAATATTCGAATGACCATAGAGTTAAGTTATTCAATTTTCTTTGAAACGTCTCTCCGTTTTCTCTCTTTACTGTGTATTAACAATTAAATCCGACTATTAACAGCTCTAAGAACACCTTAGGACAGTATATTAACATGTAATATTAATTATAATACCTATCTAATCATTTAAAATTATTTTTACACCAAAACAATGCAAAAAACTCAAAACAAAAAATTTCAGCATTGCATGTTTTTAAACGAACAATTTTTAATTAATTATTTCATGCATCTAAAGCACCAAAATAAGCATGTTTATTCTTTGATACCAGTGATGGAATATGACATGGCATTTATATGATGATCATGTAGTTGAAAATTAATAAATTCGATCATACATGCCACTCAATCCATAAACAAGAATCGAAAACATGCAATTTTAGGGTTTTAAAACTTACAACTTTAGATGTACTTCAAGATTTGATTTTTGATGATGACCAGCAACCAAGAAGGATTTATTTGCCTTAGATCTTCACCACCAATGCCAAAGGAACAGCCTTTACGCCACTCCTCTCTATGTTCACACACACAATTGCAATGACGGCTTAAAATCGAGATTGTTAGCTCTCTAATTAAATATTGTGTAATGGCAATGGATTGAAGCTATAAGATTTGATCTTGTACTTTCTTTAGTTGCTATTGCTGCCCAAGAACACAAGAGAAACAAGGAAAAATCCTTTCTCCTTGTGAATTCGGCTAAGAAAATTATGTGAGAGAGAGAGAGAGTTTCATGCCTAGGGTTTCTTATTTTCACCAAAAATATATATGTCATCTATTATTAAGAGTTAATTCCAAAATTAACTATCTAAGAGATAGTTAATTCATCCTCCATCACCTCCTAAAATCAAGTGACATACATTAAATCAAATTCTTTTAAATTTTAAATTCAAATTAATTTGAAATAATCATAAGACATTTAATCAAATAATATCACTTAATAAGTAATATACATGTGCCAAAATTCCCTTGATTTTATCTTTAAATTTCGGTCACTCCATCTCTTATTTAAGTGATTTAATTTGATTCAAATTCTTTTAGGCTTTAATACTCAATTAACTTAATTAATATAAGATAATTAATTAATTAAAATTAAATCTTGTGGGCTGAATTTCTCTCTCTCATGGACCAAGGTCCAATAGCAATTTTAATACCCATTACATACATTAATTTGACTTTAATTAAAAGCCCAAATTAATGTGCAATACTTTATTTAAATATTTTAAGCCCAATGCTTTGTGTGCGATTCTATAGGTCCATTTAATATTGGCAATGAATTAATTCAAAGGCTATATATATTATCTAGCAAGATATTATAGCATTCCAAATTAAATAAAAATGAAAATGCAAATGGCATTTAGTAACCTAATGCAATTTTGCATAGTCCCTTGCCTATAAATATCAAAATTAATATAAGGCATGGAACTAGTCATCCTTATATGTATTAATTCCTTTCTTGATATTCTAGTGACACTGAACTCTCAGATAAATAATGATTACTCATTATTTCATCTCGGTATGGCCATATAGTTCTTAGTTCACTGATCAAGTGGCCGATGATATTTTCTCTCTTATTGAGAGGGGTAATCCCTTCACTTCTCTCATGCTCTAACATGAATCAATGCATACCCATACTTGTCACTCTGTTACGAGCACGTTAGGTGTATGTCAAAGTACACACTAATTCATAAAGAGTTTTATAGAGATTTTAGGTCTAAGAACTCCGATGCAAAACTTGCATATGAGAAACACTTATGACTTGTACCATGTAGTGTTCTGATGAATGAATCAAATCCAGATACCATGTTCTAAACATGGTATCTATGATCTTTGATTGACACTCTAGTCCTTATGATCCATAAGACAGAACTCAACTTATCAAAGAGAGCATACTAGTCTTAATTCATTTGTTATTCCCATAATAATGACTGATTAGGGATATTTAGAATGAAGTCTCATTTGTTTCAAGGTCTTACAACCATGTGCCTCACGCATGACAACTTAAACTGAAACAATATTATTGGATAGTTCTATCAATTGATATGCACAGGAATACAATAGATAAAAAAATGCCTCATTTATTAACTTAAGTATTTTATTACAATGTATTAGGACTAGGGCTTACACTAACACTCTTCTCTTCTTTCACCTTTCTTTATTCTCACTAATTGAACTCTAAATGTCAATGGGAACCAAAGCCCTTTCATTCTCAATCTTTGTGGTGTTATTCCAAAAATCAAATCATCAAAACTGGCTAATTTCGTTCACTTGGCTCTCTTACTTTGGGGAAAAATAGGTGAAAACCATATACTCATTCCTATATAGGTCCCTTATCATGTACCATTTAAGTACACTAGACCCGATTATAAACACTAGAGGTGGAACAACATTATAACCTCCTTTCTTCTTCTTATCTTTCTTCTAAGGATCTGAAATCTACTTGTTATCTATTAGATTCTGAATTTTATTCCTCAAGCTACGACAATGGTTGGTTAGGTTCCTAGTATGCTAATGGTATACAGCAATACTGATCTTCCGTAAGGTAAGGCAGCCTTTGACTTTTTGCAGGCCTTAGGGGCAGTGGCTAAATCTTCCCTTCCTTACTCAAATAGTCTAAGATGTAAGACAGTGACTTACCCAAGTTGGAATAATACCTCTGATTGGCCTCTGTGGTGGGTACTTTTATAGTTTTTACCAGTTCTATTTGACCCAAT
The DNA here is from genome assembly GCA_037975025.1 of Excoecaria agallocha. Taxonomy (NCBI): domain Eukaryota; kingdom Viridiplantae; phylum Streptophyta; class Magnoliopsida; order Malpighiales; family Euphorbiaceae; genus Excoecaria; species Excoecaria agallocha. The sequence goes on along the minus strand of JBBPFJ010001338.1, from coordinate 3,840 downwards.
GCTATTCCTAACTACCTTATTGTTATTGAAGTTTCTTTTGGCATTCTCATTACTTATGCTTCTGGCTAGGTATTCTCCCCTCAACTTCTATGGCTATATCTTTTAGTGACTTCTAGTCTTTTAGACCTTTCATTGAATTTTAATCTTTAGATCCTTCATATTTAAACCATCCTTCAGATATTGGCTTACATTTTTTATGAACAACCTAATCTGATTAGTTATGTCAGGTTTCCTCTTCATCTCCATAAACCTTATTGCTCTACTTAGTGAGATACTCATGGAAAGATTCATCATGCTTATGCTAAAAAAGTTGAAGGTCTTTCAGGGTGACCTTTATTCTAGTTTGCAGTCATATTATTTAAGAAACTCTTCAGTTAATAGATCCCAATCCTCTTTGGTATGCCTATCCAATCCATGGTACCAGTCACACAGGCCCAATCAAGCTCAAACAAAAATCCTCCACCTTTTGATTTTTTATTAAGTTTATCCCCTATATAATAAACGCATACTATTTTATATAGGCTAAAAAGTCTGAAGTACAATCAAACCTTAATAGATTAGGTATTTTAAACCTCAGAGGCAGTGGCTCATCTCCATCCAAGTTCTTATCTTTCGAGTTCATACCCCTACCAGTTGACAACAACCTAAACATAGCTTAAATCTTTTCTTTTATCTTTTTGAAAGTTGGATCCTCAGCACTAAGACCCCTAATCCTTATGTTAAGCATTGGAGGGACATATTCCCCATCTTCCTCTTCTATAAAGTCTTTTTCAAGGTCATACCTCCTTTTTATCTTTGGTAGGTCTCAAGGCACAACAACCTCAGCCGCCATCCCATCAATCATAGCCATAAGCCTTTCTTCAAAATCCTAGAACCTCCTATCCAATCTTCAATCTAAATCATCCCACACTATCAAAGTTTTTTGCAGGAATAACATTTGGCCTTTCCTTAAGGAATGGAAATCTCATTATTGTATCATTAGCTACTCTCCCAGTCTTGATCACCCTACCAATCTTATTTAACTTTTCATTTGCTATTTCTAATCTTATCTCTTAATTGCCTTCTAATAACTGATTTACACCTAACTTAGAACTAACCTCTAAACTAAAATTTAAACCCAAACTTAACCTTAGTAGTTTGAATATAGATCTTTTGACCAGGTGACCATCTGACCCTTTGGACCACCTAGATGAGTCTATAATGGTTGTAAGAGTCAAATTTTAAGAGTGGTGCATGAATATAATATATACATGATGCATGACTGTAATGCCTGCTTTCATTAGGCATCAATCACAATCAAACACAAGCATATATAATAGCCTTCCAATCTTATTACTCCCATAGAGGAGGTTGTACGGTCTTTTTCCTAGGTTGGCTTAGCCCATAGGTTAATAGGGTACCCAATGGACATGTATGGTGCACGATAAAAAAATGACACCATAACATCTCTAATTAAAAGTGTAGGTATATAGGTTTTGTCCATTATGTATTTTGAATAACTTATACAGATTGAATTAAGCTCGTTAGGGTATGACAACCTTTGATCGGTATCCATCTAATTTATTTGAGTTTGGTCAATACATAAAGATTCACATAGCATGCAAATATTATTATGATTATACAACTTAGAGGAAGTTGCTATGGTCATTACATGGGCTTGAGTCAAGGGTGATGAAACTTTAGGACTCCTAAGCATGGTTTCTACCAATAAGTCTAGCTCATCACAAGCATAATGACCAATGGATCACCATTTTATATACCATTTGGTACTAGACTTGGGCTGATGGGTCTTCTTAACATCACTTTACATTTAGTGAACGTAGAGCATGCTTTAGGATAACACTGAGGCTAAAAAAGAATGCCTAACTTAATTCTAAGGTTCTAAGATCTATGCAAGAAATGCAATTTAGAAAAGAGATAAAATTAATAAAAAAAACTCAATTATAAAAAACATAACAAAGATGCTTTTAGGAGCAAGATCTCTTTAGTCCCTAGCAGAGTCACCACTATGACACGTGTTGGAGCCACTGCTCGCTTTCATTTAGGTTCTTAGAAACCCACTTTTAGGATCAAAGATTAGAGGAGCCACACTTTTAATCGTGAATTGGCCACTTTACTATAGAGAGGGATTAAGCCAACTTTATGGCTGGTAGTAAACCCATGAAGGCACTTATCCTTAGGCTCAAATTAACATAAATAAACAACTGAAAAAATAAATGTAGAATTCTAACCATCGAAAAAAATAAAGAGAAGAGATCTCTTTTCTATAAAATACAAAACCATTTTCATAAAAATTATAACTTTTTATCCATATAAATCCAGCTTTAATCAAACTGATGAAGTGTATAACTTGTTCTGAGACATTTACTTAATAACTTAATAATGATAGCATCATTAAGTTATAGAAATTCCTAAAATAAAATACATCTTAAATTATTAAATGCGAAAGAAAATGACCGGTGTCTAGTAAGTGTACTCGATCGGCTAGTAATAAAGGAAAATATAGATTAAGACCTCAAATATCATACCCAAGAGAACATGGATTGCTAAGAAGAATATCTATATATGAATTAAATTACTCTGAGATTGTTTTCCAAACGTTTTCAATTTAAAGGCAATAATTAAACTAAATAAACAATTAAACAAAACAAAAACTAAAATTAAACTAACATGAATTAAAAACAAAAAAATAACTGAAATTCTCTTGCTAAAGGAACTATCCATCTTAACTTTCATTGTAATGACCTAATTTTAATAGGAACACTAGAGATTATGGAAAAACTAGTAATAAAGCTAAATATCTTTATGCAAGAATATCAATCTTAGTATTAAACTCATAGACAAATATAATATTTAGCATAAAAATCTAGTTTTAACTTCCTAAATATTCATTGAACTCTTTTGCAAGTAAATTCAACTTTAATTTATTCTTAGTTCCTATTAGTATTAATCAATAATTTCAATACATAATTACCTCAAAATCAAAAAATAATCATGCATTGATACTAAAGAGTTAACCCAAGAACATGCAAATCATTAATTATGTCTACACTAATTTTTAGTTATTGATTCAATAAACCAACAATCAATATCAACATATTTAAGGATAAGAATATGCTTAAAACTAAGAAATAATCAACTGATATTTAAATTAAAGCTCAAAATAAAGTCATAGCAACGAAAATATAAGATTTCAAGTATCCATTAGCAAAAGAAGACAAACTACTTCATAATAAAAATAAAAGAACAATAAACAACTAAAATAAAAAGAACAGCAAACTAAGAAAATCGAAAACTATTATACAAAACTAACTAAAGAAAACCAAAGAGAAAAATTTTTATTAAAGCTTGCTGTGTTTTCTCTGATTGATCATTGATTTTGGTATTTTGATCCTTTATTTATAGGTGTTGATGAAGAATCCTACCTTTCATTGCTTCCCAATCACAGCAGGAAAAGGATTCTAGCCTAAAAGGAAATTTTGTCAAACTTGAATACTTGAATGCACGGCTAAGTAGGTTGAAGCTTTAAATATTTGCACTGCCGTGTGTGGAATTCTTTTATGGGCTGTACAATCGTGCATGATTTTCCTTCTTCCCTTGCACGACCATGTAAGGCTTTACTGCACTCAACGTAATTCTTCAACTCTTGCTTGTTTTACACAATCTCTTCATAGGCGGCAGTTTAAAATTTTATGCACGGCAGTGTTAATTGCTTCTAGACCAAACGTTGAATTTCTCGCTTCAATTTTCTCAAAATTACACCTTTGACCTAGAACTTTTCATTTCTTTCAATTAAGCCCTTTTTTCTTCAATTTAGACCTGAAAAACACCAAAACTTAT
>JBBPFJ010001337.1:0-15153 GCA_037975025.1 Excoecaria agallocha | reverse complement strand
CTACAATAACAACCATTATTAAGAATAATATTTACAATTTCTAGCAATTTCATAAGGCTTGGGAAAGATTTAGGAAACTTTTAAAGAGTTATCCACACGATGAAATTGTTGTACATTATCAGCTAGAAAAGCTTGTTTGCAGTCACATGGGGTGATTTCTACCTGCTATTTGGGTAAAAATTAGAAGTTATTTTTTCCTGTAATGCCTTTTTAATTGCATTTCGATTGTTGTAATAAGGGGTTCAGCCGCCATGGCGAAAGATGATTTCATTTCCATATGGAAGGAATGCAGCGAAGATTTAAAAGATTGCATAGGATCTATTATGGTTCCTATTGGCAGCTTATCTGGCGGTCTATGCAGACATCGAGCTTTACTGTTCAAGGTAAGGTCTGATGCAATTTGTGATATTTCATACTGTGAACTTCAATTGTAAACTTTTATTGGGTGGCAGTTATCTAGAATTCGTGCTTGATGTAATGAGAACTATTTTTATCATGTTCTTGAATTCTCTGTTCTTTTTAGTTGATAGCCTTTTGTTGAAAGAAGGAAGGAACTGATTTTATTCAAATATAACATGTATAGGTGCTTGCCGACATAATTGATTTGCCATGTCGGATTGCAAGAGGCTGTAAATATTGTAAAAGTGATGATGCATCCTCATGTCTTGTTCGATTTGGCCTTGACAGGTTTTTTTTTTTCTTTTTTTGGTAACATATAGCAAGATATTATAATTTTCCTGCATCTTTCTTTTCTTTGAAACAAATAAATTTACGCTCGAGCATGCTTTAATTTTAATTGTTTTCCTTGTTTACTTCTGATCATTAACAATCCAAAGATACTGAATGGGTCAAGTTATCTTGGGAGTTATAGCTAATTACTTGTAGCAAAATGTGAATTTAACACCTGTAGCATGGTTGAACATTTGAGTTACGGAACATGATATTAAACTTGTCATTTGAGTGGGATAAATTCATTTCAAGTATGTCTTCTAGGTAAGAGCACTACAATTAAAACTTGATGTTTGTTTTGCACCTTGTGGAGGGTTGAACAATTGTAATATACTAATATATGCTAGTTTCCAATGTATGGGTTCTTTTTTATTCTTGGGTTTTCCTCAGTTTGAATTGCCTTTAGTTGATTAAACATTTTTTGGTTATCATGGTAAAATTTGAATATTTGTATGCTAGACTGCATTTTTTTAGAGCAGCATTGTCCAAATAGCATCTCACAAATTGTAAATTTCTCTCTTTTCAAGGAGTATCGAGTGGACTTGGTAGGGAAGCCAAGTTGTTTATGTGAACCTGACTCCTTGCTCAATGGTCCTTCTTCCATCTCAATTTCTTCACCATTGCGCGTTCCCCGTATGAAATAAGCTAAATCTACCATTGATTTCAGGTCTTTGGCCAAACAGTACTTCTCAGACTGTCAATCACTCAATTTGGTATTTGATGATGCTTTAATAGGTAAGGCTTAATAATTCATGTGCATAACTGTTGCAAAATTTATTGCTCTGACTTATCTCTAAATACTATTATATTTACTTATAGATACAACCTTTATTTTATGAGATGCTTTGTATCAGCAACTGCTCATATTATCTATTTTTGTGGAGAAGTTTGAATTAACTGTCCAAATTGACTAGTTGTGTGGGTATTCTTTGGTTGGAGTCTGGTAAGTGAAACATGGTTTCAACTCATACTTTCTTGCAGGGATTTTTTTGTCATTCATTGCTTTTAAGATATCTCAGAATATTTGGTTGCTTCAAGTCAAGGAGTAAAAGTTCATGACTTCACTAAACCATTACATAGTAGAACACATTGAACTAGCTAAAGGATTTCAATATATGTACTCTTTTGCATGTAAATATATGATGGCTCACTAAACAAATAAAGCTTCCCGGGTAAGTACCCAAGATAAAAATAGTAAAGTTTGTAAACCATATAAACCGTCACAAAATATTAAACAATCAGCAAACATAGTGAAAGATGTGATCCCTTTAAAGCATCTCCCACCTACTGGGCACAAACAAGTGAATCCACTTTTATCATTTTCTGATTAGAGAGTGGATACTGCTAAAATGTCAAGGTATTCTGAAGGCAGTCAACTGCTTTTTGGCAAAATAAGTAAAGAACTTTCGCTTTATATGGAGGATTTGGATATTCCATAGAGTGATCTTATTTTGAAAGAGAGAATTGGAGCATGTATTTCCTTTTTCCTGATGTACCGCCTAATAGAGCGAGAACATGACAATTATATCTCGGACCCCTATAGCACAACCATTATTTTAGGGCCATTATAACATGACCATCATTGTCACCACTCAACATTACTGTTGTCGGAGGCTATGATTCTGTACTCGTAGCTGAATTTTTGTTTTTTTTTTAGGTTCTTTTGGAACTGTTCACCGTGCTAATTGGCATGGGTCGGTAAGCAAGTTATATTTGCTAATAATTCTATGCTCCTATATATGTGGTTCCATTTTCCCTCAGATTAAGTTTTCTTGAAACTTACTATCTTTTTATTTTTTTATTTTTTTATTTTATTAGTATCTAGTCATGAGTATTTTAACTTTAGAATCAAGAATATGTGTTTTGTGCTTAAATGGAAGAATAGCTATTACTATCTTTCCCTTTTCTTGTAGCTCGTGTTTGTGCATAATAAAATAGTCATGTAACTACAGGAAGTTGCTGTGAAAATTCTCATGGAGCAAGATTTTCATGCGGAGTGCTTCAAGGAATTTTTGAGGGAGGTATGTACGTTTGTGTGGTAAACCAAAACAATTGTGCAAATAGGAATTTCTTTTTTTGGCCATCATCTTCGTCATTCAACCCGCCGCACGATTCCTAATTTTTTGGCTCTCTATTCCATTTTTAAGGTACGGTTTCTCTCTTGATCATCTCGGCTTTGATAATTTGCAATGTTTTTATTTTTTGCTCTTTCGATTGTTTGATTATGAGAATTTGTTGATTTATTTTTTCTATTTGTTTGTTTGAATGTCGTCTTGGACAAGCCGTGTGTAAACGTTTGTTTGAATGCCGTGGACTTCAAAACGATTTTTTCTATCTGTTTCCTTTTCTTTTCTTTTCTTTCATTTTTTTTTGCATCCTGGTGTGGGAGTAGCTAAAACTGTATTTGATTAAAGTGAACTATAATTTTATTTATCCTTTCTGGCATAATAGTGCTCTATCTTAAAAATGACATCCTACTAGCCACTTTTGGTTAGTACAAAAAATTTACTTTTCAATATTATTTTGTAGATTTGTTTACCTATTTGAGGTTCTTTATTGTTTTACATGTAAATAATTTGGTATATAGTTTTCTTAATGTGGTCTTAGTATTTACTTCTAATTTTGGGAGTGTTTATGATGCTTGCTTGCTCTCTTAGCAGAGTAATTAGCATATTTAATTCATTTGGACCATGAAATTTTCTCCTGTGTTGTATGGATTGTACTTTATTTCATTTGTGGGTTATTAACCTTTGTTTTATTCAGAATAGTGATGCCTGTAATAGATGGCCTGAAAGTTACTCCATTTCCATGCATCTTTGGTTCTATTATATAAACTATGCTATTGACTAATCTTTGTCTTCGACAAGAATGTTGTCATCTTTCCTTCAAGGGTTGTTGCAATTGAAAATGCTCTTCGATTATTCTCACCTCGACTTGCAATTGTGGATGAACATCTGACTCGACACTTACCCCGAAAGTGGTTAACATCTTTAGCACTTGAGGTATTTTGTATTTATTATTCTATTTTAGCTTGCTTTATGTTTTATGGTTGATATGCCATAGCTCTGATAACTATTGATGTTTTCTACTTTGTGGGGTATATTGTGAAGTTTAAACCAGATTACTAGTTAATCACAAACATGTCTTCTTAACACCATTCAGCGAGTTAACTTTGAAGCTTTGAAAACAACTCTCTTGTAAACAATATTCACCACTGATAATGATAACACTAGCCACTAATATTTTTTTGCTTTTCCCTTTTTACTTATTTGATCACCTGTTCTTAATGTTGATTACATTACTGCTCATTGAATGATTTAAAATTACATTAAGTTCTTATGCATTGGTGGTGTTTCTCGAAATCTGATTATCAAATTGATTTCAATGTCTTTTTCAGAGGGAATTTGTTCATCAATCTTGTATCCCCTTTCATATATGCTGACTTTTTGAAGTGTAGATAGTTACACTTGGTGGAATTATATTATTTTGAGGTTTATATGCTAACTTTTTGAAGTGTATATATTTACACTTGAAAGACATATACTTTTTCTAAGGTTTGTTCTCAAAATATTTGTAGATTTAATTAATTATTTATAATAGATTTATATATTTTATGGCATAATCATTTTTATTTCTTAATACATTTTGCAGTTTTTGGTATGGACAAAACATTGAAGTACAAAATTGAATACAAAGATTTGAAAGAATATTAGATTTTTGGCTAGATAGAGAAGCATTATCTTATTTTATTATAGATTATTTTCTTTTTTACAAAAGGGCTGTATAAACAATGCATTGATTTTATGGATGATAATTCTATATATGTATCAATTACAAATTATCTATGAATGTATTATATTATTAATTGTCTATGCTTTTGAGCAATTTTAATTTGGATGCTCTAGTTGTGATACTAAATTAAAAATACAGGGTAAAAAGAATGGTCTCTGATTAAAGTTTTGTGGTCTTTAATCTATCATATGGTCCTATGATTATTGCTTTTAAGGATGGCATTTCCTTTCCTTATTTATATTTTAACAACCGGATTTTAGTATGGTCCTTAAAAATTTAATGTCAATATTACATTTTTAAGGACCGAATTTCTGGTCCATATTTATTATAATGATCGGGTGACTTATATTATTAAGGACGGTAAAGCTGGTCCTTAATACTAACTGGGACCGGTTTTTATTCGGTCCCTAATGGTTTTATATGATCGGGTTTAAGATTGATCCTTAAACATTTACGGTCTTTATTATATTTTTGTGGACCATATATCCGATCCTTATTAATTCTAAAGAGCACGTGACTTACATTATTAAGGACGGAAAAATCGGTCCTTAATACTATTTAGGAACTAGTTTCTTACCCGGTCACTAAAAGTTTTAAGGATCCGTAGATATATCTCGTCATTAATTATCATTAGCGGTGGAGCCTATAAGGATGGGATAGCAACCGATTTTTCCCATCCTTATTAAGTTTTAGGGACCAGATTGGCACTTTTAAGGATCGAATTTCTCATCCTTGAAAGCCTTTTTTCTTGTAGTGTGAATTACACCACCACGGAGAAGGAGCTATTAGTGATAGTGTTCTATTTTGAAAAATTCAGACCATATATCTTTGGTTCCAAAGTCACAGTGTGGTCGGATCATATAGCTTTAAGGCACCTCTTTACAAAGAAAGACTCCAAACCAAGGCTTATTTGATGGGTTTTTTACTTTAAGAATTTGATGTGGAGATAAAGGTAAAAAAAGGAGCTGAGAATTTTGTAGCTGACCATCTATCTAGATTGAATTATACTCATGTTAAAAAAAAGGGAAATTTCTGATTTATTTCCCTATGAATGTATTTGTGCCATTTATTCATGTGAAATTTCAATTCCTTGGTTTTCTAATATTGCTAATTATCTTGCAGGAGGTTACCTTCCAAAGGATTTTACTTTGCAACAAAAGAAAAGCTAAAAGTGGATGTAAGGCATTACCTTTGGGATGACCCATATTTGATTAAGATATGTCCGAAACAACTACTTAGGAGATTTGTTCCGAATGAGGAGCAAGCGGATATTATCAGGCTGTGTCATGGAGGAGAGGTTAGAGGTTACCATGGACCAAATTGCATAGTGGAAAAAATTTTACAGTTAGGCTTCTTTTGGCTTACTCTTTTTGTTGATGTTAAGTCTTTTATAGAGTCATGTGCTAGGTGTCAACGTGTAGGTAATATATCTAAGAGGAATGAGATGCTCATGAATAATGTTTTTGATGTTGAAATTTTTGATGTTTTGGGTATTGACTTTATGGGGCCTTTTTTAAACTTATTTGAGTTCGAGTATATCCTGGTTGTTATAGATTATATGAGTAAGTGGGTAAAAGCAGTAGCTACTAGGATATGTGATGCTAGAGTTGTGATTGAATTCCTTTGGAGGAATATTTTCACTAGGTTTAGGGCACCAAGTTCCATTATTAGTGATGGGGGCAAACATTTTGTCAACCATTAATTCAAAACTTTGCTTACAAAATTTAATGTTCGGTATAAAATTATAACCCTATATCATCCTCAAGCAAATTGGCAAGTGGAAGTGTCAAATAGGTAGTTAAAATCGATTTTGGAGGAAATAGTGAATAATTCTATAAAAGATTGGTCTCACAAGTTAGATGAGGCTCTTAAGGCCTAGAGAACTGCATATAAGACTCATATAGGCATGCCTCCATTTAGGTTGGTTTTTGGAAAAGCATGTCACTTGCTGATCGAATAAGAGCATAAGGCATATTGGGCTACAAAACTACTTAACTTTGATTTGAGAAGTGTAGGAGAAAAGAGAAGTTTACAGCTCAATGAAATTGATGAGTTTCGACAATGGAGATATGATAATGCAGCCCTTTACAAGGAGAAATGAAATGATGGCATGACAAAAGGCTGAACCTTTGATGGAATATGACATGGTATGTAAAAAATAATTATGCAGCAGAAAAACATCAAAATTTGATCATACATATCAAACAATTCCATGACAAGAATCGAAACATGCAATTTGAGGGTTTTTAAAAACTTACAACTTTAGATGCCTTTTAAAACTTGATTTTTATGATGAACAACAACCAAGAATGATATGTTAGACTTAGATCTTCACCACCAATGCCAAGGAACAACCTTTACGCCACTCCTCTCTATTCTCACACACATAATTGCAAAGATAGCTTAAAACCGAGATTGCTAGCTCTCTAATTAAGTATTGTATAATGGCAATGGATTGAAGCTACAAGATTTGATCTTGCATTTCTTTTAGGTTACTATTATTGCCCAAGAACATAAGAGAATGAGGAAGAATCCTTTCTCTTTGTGAAATTTGGCCAAAAGTATTAAGTGAGAGAGAGAACAAGTTTCACGCCACACACTTGTAATTAGGGTTTTATTTCTTTACTAATATATATCCTTATCTTTTGGCAAGTGTTTGATATGAATTTTACTACCTCAAGATAATTAATTCAACCTCAATCACTTCCAAAAAATAAATAACAAATATTAGTTCAATCTCTTTTGAATTTAAAATTCAAATTAATTTGAAATAAAACTATAAGACATTTTAATGAAATTAATCACTTAAACTTGAAATCAACATGTGCCAAAATTCTCTTGTTTTTTAATCTTGGAATTTTGGCTAGGTCATCTCATTTTTAAGTGTTTTAATTTGATTTAAATATCATTAGGATTTAATACTCAATTAACTTAATTAATACAATATAATTAATTAATTGAATTTAAACCATGTTGGCTGAATTTTTCTCTCTCATAGACCAAGGTCCAATAGCAATTTTAATACCCATAACATATATTAATTGACATTAACTAAAAGCCCAAATTAATGTCCAATACATTATTTAAATATTTTAAGCCTAATGCTTTCTGTGTGATCCTATAGGTCCATTTAATGTTGGCAATGAATTATTGAATTAATTCAAAGGCTATATATATTCTCTAGCATGATATTATAGCATTCCAAATTAAATGAAAATGCAAATGGCATTTAGTGACCTAATGCAATTTTGCATAGTCCCTTACCCATAAATATCAAAATTAATATAAGGCATGGAACTAATCATTATTCCAGTGACACTGGACTCTCAGATAAATAATGATTACTCATTATTTCATCTCGCTATGGCCATACACTTCACAGTTAACTGATCAAGTGGTTGATGATATTTTCTCGCTTATAGAGAGGGGTAATCCCTTCACTTCTCTCATGCTCTCTAACATGAATCAATGTATACCCAAGCGTACCCATACTTGTCACTCTATTACGAGCACGTTAGGTGTATGCCAAATTACACAGTAATTCATAAAGAGTTTCATAGAGATTTTAGGTCTAAGAACTCTGATACAAAACTTGCATATGAGAAACACTTATAACTTGTACCATGTAGTGTTCTCATGAACGAATCGAATCCAGATACCATGTTCTAAACATGTATCTATGATCTCTGATTGATACTCTTGTCCTTATGATTCGTAAGACAGAACTCAACTTATTAGAGAGAGCATACTAGTTTTAATTCATTTGTTATTCCCATAACAATTACTGACTAGGGATATTTAGAATGAAGTCTCATTTGTTTCAAGGTCTTACAACCATGTGCCTTACACATGATAACTTAAACTGAAACAACATTCTTGGACAGTTCTATCAATTGATATGCACAGGAATACAATAGATAAAACAAATACCTCATTTATTAACTAAAGTGTTTTGTTACAATGTATTGGGGCTAGGGCTGACACTAACAATTTCCCACTAGCACTAGTCCCAATTGGGCATAGCCCTAAGACCGAATGCTCTCAAATGATCTTCGTGTAGATTTGGATGCAACTGTTTCATCAATGGATCTGCTACATTGTCTTCACTTGCTATCTTGCTAACCTTGACGTCCCTACGATCAATGATTTCTCTGATCAGGTGGTACCTCCTGAGTATGTGTTTGGATTTCTGGTGTCACCGAGGCTCCTTGTCCTGTGCGATGGCCCCGTTGTTGTCACAGAAAATTTCTAATGGATATAGGATGCTTGGGACCACTCTTAATCTAGAAATGAATTTTTTAATCCAAACAACCTCTTTTGCAGCCTCACTCACTGCAATATACTCAAATTCTATAGTTGAGTCGGCAACGGTCTCTTACTTCGAGCTCTCCAGCTGACAGCACCACCATTTGAAATAAAAACAAATCCAGATTGCGATCTAGAATCTTGAGTGCTGGTCTAAAAAGCAGCATCGACATAACCTTGTATGACGAGCTCTTCTTGACCACCATACACCAAGAAGCGATCCTTAGTCCTTCGTAGGTACTTCAGAATCCCCTTTACAGTAGGCTAGTGCTTTTCACCAGGGTCTTGCTGAAACCTACTGGTTATACTTAGTGCATGAACAACATCCAACCTAGTACATAACATAGCGTACATGATAGATCCAATAGCAGATGCATATGGGATTCTATTCATGTTGTCCCTTTCCTCTTTTGTTTTAGGGCACTGTTCTTTAGTCAAAGGAACTCCCAAAGCCAAAGATATGTACCCTTTCTTTGAGTCTCCCATACTAAAACACTTTAGTACTTTATTTATGTACTTTTCTTGACTTAGTCCCAAAAGCCGATTCGATCTATCTCTATAGATCCGAATACCAAGTATTGTCTCAGCTTCACCTAAGTCTTTCATTGAGAAACATTTCCCCAACCATTGCTTAACATTTTGCAATGTTGGAGTGTCATTCCTAATGAGAAGGATGTCATCCACATATAGGACCAGAAATACTACTATGCTCCCACTTACCTTCTTGTACACACAAGGCTCATCTTCGTTGTTAATGAAGTCAAATTCTTTGACTGCCTCATCAAAACAAAGATTCCAACTTCGGGATGCTTGCTTTAATCCATAAATAGATTTTTGAAGCTTGCAAACCTTATTAGGATGCTTAGGATTGACAAAACCCTCAAGTTGTGCCATATACACATCTTCAAGTAAATTTTTGTTGAGGAAAGCAGTTTTGACATCCATTTGCCATATCTCATAATCATGATATGCAGCTATGGCAAGGAAGATCCTAATGGACATGAGCATGAATATAGGCAAAAAGGTTTCATAATAGTTTACACCATGAGTTTGTCGAAAACCTTTTGCTACTAGTCTACCTTTATAGGTCTTATCAGCTTTGAGTTTAAATAGCCACTTGCATTCAATTACCTTAGCACCTTCTGGTGGATCAACCAAGGTCCAAACCTAGTTATCGTACATTGATTGCTTCTCGGATTTCATGGCTTCAAGCCAATTTTTTGAGTCTAGGCTCTCAATAGCTTCTCGGTAGGTAGTAGGATCCTCACGATCTACTAACTCAATAGTGTCACTGTCGGTGATTAGAAATCCATATCTCTCAATCTCCTGACGTACCCTACCGGACCTTATAGGTACTTGTGTAATGGGTTCTTGTTCCACAATTGGTTGTGAACTTAATCCCATTTCCAAATCATCCTCTATAGGAGTTTGTGGCACTTGAATTTCTCCAAGTTCTACTTTACTCCCATTGTCTTTCTTGAGAATGAACTCCTTTTCCAAGAAAACAGCCTTGCGAGCAACAAATACTTAGTTCTCGGCTTGTGATTAAAAGTAGTATCCCTTTGTTTCTTTGGGATAACCTACAAACAAGCAGATAGTGGATTTTAACTCTAGTTTGTTAGATGTTAATTTCTTAACATGTGCTTCACAGCCCCAAATCCTGAGAAATGACATATTGGTTCTTTCCCAGTCCATACCTTGTATGGTGTCTTCTCAACTGCTTTATTTGGAGTATGGTTTAGTAGAAACGCAACTATTTCTAATGCATAACTCCAAAAAGAGATAGGAAGATTTGCTTGACTCATCATAGATCAAACCATGTCCAACAGAGTTCGATTTTTCCTTTCAGACACACCATTCCATTATGGCATTCCAGGAGGAGTGAGCTGTGAAATAATACCACACTATTTTAGATGACTGTCAAACTCTTGGCTTAAGTATTCACCACCTCGATCCGATCGAATGGCTTTTATACTTTTGCCAAGTTGTTTTTCTACTTCTTTGTTAAACTCTTTGAATTTCTCAAAAGTTTCAGATTTTGTACTTCATTAGATAGACATAGCCATATCTACTGAAGTCATCTGTGAACATCACGAAGTAGCTAAAACCACCTCTATCTTGTGTACTTAATGGTCCATATACATCGGTATGTATTAGTTCCAATATGCCATTAGTCCTCTCACCTTTCTTGTTAAAAGGACTCTTTGTCATTTCTCCATGCAAACATGGCTCGCATGTATCATAAGACTCTAAGTTGAATGACCCAAGCACTCCAGTTTTGTGGAGTCTTGAAATGCATTTTTCATTTGTATGTCCTAAACGACAATGCCAGAAGTAAGTAGGGTTCAATTCATTTGATTTAACCCTCTTTGTATTAATGTTGTATATGGACTCTTTGTTTTGTAGATCAAGGATATAAAGGCTATTTTGCAACATGGCATTGATATATGAAATGCCTTGGCAACGAATATGAGCATTGCAATTTTTAATAACAAAATAAAATTCATCCAAATCCAAACATGAAACTGAAATAATGTTTCTGCTCATAGCAGGCACATAGTAACAATTTTTAAAAACTAAACAAAGTTTGGAAGGTAAAGTGAGTTGATAGTTGCCTATCTTCATGGCAGCAACTTGTGCTCCATTCCCCACACGGAGGTCCAGTTTATTCTTTCCAAGTAATTGCCTATTTCTTAGCCCCTGCACATTTGAACAAATGTGAGAACCACAATCGGTATCCAATACCCAAGTGGTAGAAATAGAAAGGTTAATTTCAACAACAAAAATACCAGAACTGGATGCCTTGGCTCCATTCTTTTTTTGTTCTTCCTTAAAGAGAGCGCAATTCTTTCTCCAATGCCCTATTTTGTTGTAATGGAAGCAAGTGCTCTCGCTCTCCATGAGCTTTTGCACCTTGGGCTTGGATTGTGCCTGAGGTGCACTCCCATTTGGCTTGAACCGAGCGAGGTCATTCTTGGGTTTTGCCTTTCCCTTTCCCTTTCCCTTAGCAGGTCCTTTCTTAATGCCCCCTTGAACCATCAGTACGGGATTGGTCTTTCGAATGTTCTCTTCAGCATTCTTAAGCATCACATAAAGCTCAGTGACTGACTTGTTCATTGCATGCATGTTATAATTCATCACAAATGGATCATAATCATCAGTCAATGATCCTAAGACCAAGTCAGTGGCTAATTCCTTTAGCACTTATACCTTAAGCTTCTTAAAAGTATCAAGATACCCTTTCATCTTGGGTACATGGGTACTAACAGGAGTACCCATAGCCATCTTTTAGGAAATTAAGGCCTTTGTTGTCGCGAACCTCTCATTATGAGCTTGCTCTTGGAACATCTCCTTGAGGTGCACCATGATCGCATAAGCCTCTTGGTCAATAAATTATTTTTGCAAGTCAGGCACCATAGTGGCCAGCATCAGACAGGTCACATCATTGTAGTCGCTCTTCTTGGTCTCAAAAGTTTCCTTTTATATACTCATGACTTACCTCTATAAATGTGTTACTTTTCCATTATAGATGTGCTTAAAATACTTAAGATCACTTTTGAATATAGTCAAAATGATGTTCTAGAGATGCTTAAATTTATTTAAATATTTAAGAATATTCCAAAAATGCATACCAAAAATGGTGATAAATTCTTACAACAATCCTTCATAGAGACAGATTTTTAAACTTATATTCAAACCTATTTTTGACCTACCAAAAGCCATTCTGGCCAAAATGATCTCCACAAACATGATCCTTTATATTTCTAGTTTTAGGAACATTAAAAATCATTGCAATATCATTTCTATAATTCAAGATAATTAGAAATTATTGATGACTGTTCATTGTGATAGGCAGAATATGATTTTGGATTTCAACCTATATTTAGATAGGTTTAGAGGCATAATTAGACTTTGTTTCTTCATAAAAAATATAGATATGAGATTCTACTTTATAACCCAACTGAAATTACATAAGTATCATTTTTACATCTCAAGATATTACAAAACCATTAAGGACTATTCTTGGAAACATTGATACCAACAGTTTTAGATTCAAGTAATTTTTTCACATATTTAGAAATAGAACCAAATAAAGATTTCTATATATACATTGTATACATATAAGTTTAGTTTAACTAGAAATTAGATTCATAGATTTCAAACCTTGATAACAAGAGATACAATCAAATTACTAAAATCTGTTCCTATTCTCCAAACTACAGCTCACTGTACCCTATTCAATTTTTATCATCACTTAGAAAATTCATAGTATAAAATTGGTAAATAATTTTGACAACATTCCTTCACTAAAGTTTTGCTCATATGAATCTATTTTACCTAAAATTTTATCTCAAAGGATTTTTACTTTTCTACAAAAATTTATAGCAAAAATATAGCAATATCATCATAACATCTAGGTAGCAACTCAAAATGAACTTCAAGTTAGATTTAGGGGCACTTAGAAGTAAAATCAAAGATGGGTTCCTCAAAAAATATTTTAGGTATAAATCTTAGGAAGAAGTATCAACTTGATTCATGTCAATTGAAGATCTATAGCTTGAGATATTCTAAAAGAATAGAAGCCGATTTTAGCAATTCTTAACATGCATTGCTTCTTTTTACAAGTCCTATCTTAAATATTTGACTTCATTATTTTATGTTTATTAACTCATGCCATAATCCACATCTTTATAGAAATTACTATCTTGAAATACATTAAAAACAATCACAAAACACACATTCCCATACCTTGGCCGAATCACCACCTAGCTATAATCTTTAGCTACCTCTTTGCCTTTCTTCTTCTTCTTAGCTTCCTCCTCTATAATTCATGTTTTCATACCATTATGTATCAAAATTATACCATCATTCTCCTTAGGAAATCCATCCAACAACATAGAAGGAGAAGAAGAAGAAGAGATAAATTAAAGTCTTAAATCCATACCCTGATGATTCCACTAAAAATTTCTAAATCATCCACATGTAAGATAGTTTATCTCAAAGAATTAAAAGGACTAGAGATGAAAGACCTTGTAGAAACATATGAGAGATAAGTGAGAGATGAGAGATGGGAAAAATCTATATTTGTTTCTTCTTTTTCCTTGCAAAATTCATCTTTCCCCTCTCAAGAACTAAGAAAATATTTTCTCTCTCCAGCATGTAAGGTTTCTAGCACTTAAATAGAAGGGCAAAGTACCCTTATGCTCCTTCATCTATTTTCATGTTAGAAATGTGTCCTTATGTATTTATTTCTTTCAAATTTTAGCCCATGCTTAATTTCTTATCTTTAATTGCACCCCATCTTTCTTTTATTTTGTTGATTTGACCTACTAATACTTAATTATATTACAATAGACCACTTAACTATTTTTTTTTTCAATTGCACACTTTTATAAGAAAAATTTTAATTGATTCTATAACCCTTTTCCATATAAGACCATTAATCCACAAGGGTCTTAACTTATAATAATTCCTCTAATTAAGCTTGATTTGATGTTAATAATATGATAATGCCCTTGAATTCTAATAGGTCCTATTTTGGGTCCTCACAAGGCTGGTTTAGGTAAGAATTCTTAAGGGCCTCAAACTACTATAGCTGCTAAGGGTTAGAAGGATAAAAATAGATCAGGTTTTGTTGATCCTAATTAGAAATACAAAAAAATAAAAGCAACAAAATGGATTCCCCACATCTCTCAGAGCTTTGTGCTAGCTTGAGATATCTGCCTTTACTCTGGAGAGAATGAACCTCAATTGATAAGGAATGAGATAGTGTTAGGTTTTGAGCTATTCAATGATGTCTTTGACTTAAAGCAAAGGATTAACAAGCCATTTGAGGGTTTCTAAGATTAAGCGATTCTTCTGCATCATTCGGCTTTGGACAAAGAAGTGCCTGAGGAGATTATGATAAAGAAGCTACTAGTTGTTCAGTTGAAAGGCAAGGAGAAGATTGAAGTTGAGCATCCACCTAAGGGTGATTCAAAGGATGGAGAAACATTTAATGCAACCAATACTGAAGAGGATACTTTCATTGATATTGTTTATGTTCCTTTTTTATGAGAACAATGATTACTCTTTTGATTATATTAATAAAATGAACAATTTTTCTTACTTGCGTGATGTTTCTTCTTATTTCAATATGTATGATCATGATTATGAACCATTCATATTTGACATTAACTTGACAAACACATGTTCATTTAATCTCGAAATAAAAAATAATCCAAGAGAAATTTTATTAGCATTAGATATAACTCCTGAGGAGAGAGAAAAACTTTGAGAAAATATTTAAAAAATACGAAAAGTCTTTACCTAGGACTATAAAGATAT
>JBBPFJ010001336.1:0-15154 GCA_037975025.1 Excoecaria agallocha | reverse complement strand
ATCTCGAAAGCGTTGTCATTTTTTGTACAAAAAATGATACATGAGTTGCCATTTTTCAACACAAAAAAGACACCTCTGCCAGTGGACCCTACACTGACAAAAAACAGAAAAGTTGATCCCATTTTTTAACATATCAAATTTTCAAATTTGTTTACTGTTATACCAAAAATCTAAATATTTTCAAAATTCACCCCAAAAATTAAAAAACCCCTCGAATACCTATCATTGCGTGCAACAACTAACAAATTTCACTTATTATATACTCAGTTTTAACTCATTAAACATATAGTTTACATTTAACCCAATGTAAAGACTTGCCTTGCTAGTTTATTTAATATTTCTTCATTACAATTAAATTTTTTCATTTCTCTTATCAATTTCTTAATTTAATTATTTTTCTCTAAATGCATAGTTAAATCTCACAATTCCTTTATTATTACTCTAACTTCATAATTTTCACTAACATCCTTATTATGGGGAAAAATTTACATAATTATCGTTAATGGTCTTATCTTTTGTCAAAATTACATTTTAGTCACTAAAGTTCCATTTTTTGCTATAATTACAATTTTACCCCTAAGTTCTTATTTTCAAGCCAATTTTTTTTTTTTTATATTTTCAACATCAAAGTTGCATTTTCTTTCATTTTAGTCTTAAATTCACTTATTCCACCAAAATTATAATTTAGTCCCCATTTTTACAACTTTTCACTTATTTACAATTTTATCCTGTTTTTACCAAATTTAATCTATAATATCATTTTATCCTTCAAATTATATTTTACACTGCTTTTTTTTACCATTTTACCTTTGAATTCATATTTTATTATATTCTTTCCATTTTATCACTCATTTTCTATCTTTATTTGATATTTATCAATTTCCTTAATCTTTCATCATATTAGTATTAGTTTTACCCTTAGTAGTTTCCAGTGAAAATATAACCCTCGAACTGGATACGAACCCTTAAACTGGATATGCGAAACGTGGATGCCACAGGTCCAAAGCTACATAATTTCTCACTTGTCTCTTTATTTTCTCATTTTTTTCTCATATTATAGTATGGATCCACCTTTGGTATACTTTTATAAGTCACTATGACTCGCTATTGTGTTGAATGTCCATATGACTAGCCAATTATATTCTATGTTTCTGGTTTCACTTCTAGACACTAAGGGAAAAACTATTTTCACAATCTGAACATAAAAGTATGTATTATTCTCATATTTTCTCATATTTCACATTATGTAACAAATGAATTTTATTCAATATGCATCATTTCCATTAATTTACCATTCTTATCATTCATTATTCATCATTCATCAAGTCATAATAATTACACCATTTTACCAACATATACTATCGGCTAATATATGCAGATAACCATTCATATACTTTTTAATGCCATAAGTTATTCTCATCATGGTTTCAAGGCTTAAATCATGCATATCTACTATTATTTCACCATAATTAGTAATTATCCCATCATGAACATGCTTTCTTCCATTCAATCATAATATGATTTCTTGCATAACAACTTTTTTAATTTACATTAATCATTTTAAACATGTTTTTCAAGTACAAATTACAAAATTCCAACATTTAATCAATTTGATTTCAATCACCACTTTAATTTCTTATACTTACGTAATAAGCCCCAATTCTATATTCCTATATTCAATCATGTTTTCAGACATTTAACTTCACCAATTTCATTATTTGTCATTCAATTTCACTTATTTACCACTAATTTGAATTTAAGCACATCTTATATACAAGAACTCTAAGTTACATAATAGGTTCATGTAAGCTAATTCCTCATTTATTCTTGTTTACATGTATTTAATCTCATAAATTCCATTAATTAACATCCAATTTCACTTATATACCATTAATTTAATTTTAAACATGCCAAAATGCAAACGCCCTAAATTACATAACCCTAATTTTATAAAATAAGTTAGTTTAGGTATCCACATGCCTTAATTCTCCTTTGTTATTCTAGTTTTCATTTTCTTTTCCTTTTATCTTTCTCTCATTCTTGTTCTTCACCTATTCCAAATTGAACATATGTAGAAACTATGGATTTCTCTTCAATTTATCATCCAAAATCACATGAAAATGATAAACTACTATGATGGATGTCGAAACCAATAAAAATAAAATTTTAACTTAAAACTAACTTATAATTAGTGATGAGCAGGGTCAAATCCACAGATATTGGTCAAGTTTTAATTTTTTAAATAACTAAAAAATTAACAAAATGAAAAATAAATGATGGGGGGTTTTGTAAACTAAGAATTAAATTAAAAACAAAAAATAATAAAATAAAAATACAAAAATAAATAAAGATAAAATTAATGGATGAAAAATTTTAGTTAAAGGTATTCACAGTATAGAATTCAATTTACAGATCATATATAAAAAGATAATTCTAAAATCATACAATGAACCGGTTATAGTCATCGGTTTTACACTCCAAATCAATTTTTTTGCACTAATAAGCTAAATAAGCAAGACTGTAATTAATACCTAATCAATAAACAACCCTTTAATAAGCGAAAAGTTTTTATTTATTGATAGCATTACAATTTAAAAAGACCCAACCTAAGCCAACCAACCTATATACGAAATTGATTTAGATCAAATCATGCATTTACTTAATATAACAAACCTTTTGAGTGATACTATACTAATTGCCACTTATTATCGAATCTACCAAATAATTACGGATTTGATATCTTTAATTAGTTGTATATTATTTAATTAAATGGACAATGAAATCTTATTGAATATAAAACAAATAACAATCGAGAAATAGTTTCTTTAAGCTAAAATAAATAACATGAACATCACATAAAATTAAAGAGAAAAAAACATAAATGATCTCACAACAATTGGTTGAATCCTTTCCTTGAATTAACCTTTAATCAAAATAAATATTTATCCACTCATGGCTATTATAGAACTAAAATAAAACATAAAGAAGAACCAGATTTGATCTTCCCTTTCATTCATAACAAAACTCATAAAATAAAGAAGGAAAGTAGTTTAATCTTACCCAAACTTGGAAAACAAAATAAAATATTACTTGAAATCTAAACTTCCTAAAACTACTACCTTTATATCCTTAACATATAGCATAATAATCCTTAAAATTTTGTTGAAACTCCCTTTGGAGACTAAAGCAACTCATGCATAAAATAGGTCTACTGCAAAAAACTGCCCTAGTCGACATTTCTTTAGCCTTGGGCAAGGCTAATGCTTACCCTTGTCTCTTAATCATAGTTAAGGCTAACATCCAGATCTACCCAAATTCAGCTCTTTACTTTCAAACCTCTCTAAGTCTTCATGGTTATCCAAAATTAGATTTAAATAGCCATAAATTGCTCATTTCTTACCAATTTAGTCCCACAATGGTCAAAATCACAAAACAAGTGAAAAGTTCCTAGATTTGCTAAAAATCATATTATAAAAACATGAAAAATCAAGTATAAATATGTATTTTGATAACTTATCAACCTAATTCTCTAATTAATTCTAACTAATTCACATAATTTCACTTATTTGAATGAATTTCTCTCACAAAATTCCTTCTCTTTTCAAGCTTTTTTTTTGCTTTAATTCATTATCTATGATGGAGAGGATGACAATTCCTTAATCTAGATGAAATTAGAGCTAAGAATTTGGTGGGAATTTGAAGTTGGAATGAAGAGAAATAGAGGATAAATCATTGTGTATGGTTCAGCCAAGGTGAGGGAGGAAGAAGATGGCTAACTTTAAGAGAAACTTATAAATCCTTCTTTTATCTTTTTATACCTTAAATTGAGGGTTAGGATTAAATCAAACACTATTCAATCCAATGGCTTATATTAAGGCACATATCATCCTCTCATTGGCTACAAGTTTTAATTATGAAATCACCTTCAAAATAAGTCTAAAAATATAAAAAAAAATATTGACTAAAGTTTTTTTTTTTAAATTTGGATCAATTTAACTTTGTTTTGGTATTCTTTTAAGCCTAGAGATAAAATTCATTAGTCTAAAACTTAAAAATTCAAAGTAGTCTAAAAATTTAATTTTCACTTTCAAATATTAATTGGGATTATTTATAGTGGTTTCACATAATTGAAATAATTTTATGAGGTTTGAAATAATTTTTTTCTAGCAGATCAAAGTTTAGTCAACCTTAATACGAGTTGGGTAAATTTTTCATTATGCCTTTTGAGTGCATATTTAACCTCAATTGCACCTCCAACTATACTACCAGACTTGTTATGAATTATGTTTTCTAATGGTGAAGAAAAATTTCCGTGTATGGGTCCTAGGTGGTATTATTCATCTCAATATCATAATTCACCTCGAGAAATACTATTCAGATGACCAAAATTGTGAGGGCATAACATGAACTTCTATTCTCTGGATAATAACTATCTTCATTAGGTATCATTTGAATAAGAAAGCCCCTAAACCCCATATCTATAGTTGCCCTTAATTTTAGATAGGTGTACATAGTGTGTAGTTCGATTACTCTAAAGCTCAAATAAGGGAGAGAGACATGCGTACCTTTTTTGGGATTCCACATCCATCATTCTAACCTAGGACTAAGATATATACCATTCTTGGCATCCGCTTCCAGGCTTGATAGTTTTCCAAAAGCTATCTCTCTTTTGGCATAGAAATCCAAGCTCTCTTTTGTGAAGTATCTAAAGTATGTGCCACTTTCTGTATTTGTATCCTTTAGGGGTATGCACCACTATCACCATCCTTTTCCATTATTCTAAACTTTCAAACTAGGTATATCTTCGAAATGGGGATTGCAGATGATTAACAAATCATTAGTGGGTAAACCTTAGAGAAATGGATCTTTTTCTAAGCTGGGGATGATTGTAGACCTACAATTAATTTGCTTAGTTAGTTTAAAATTTAGTAATTGAAGCTAAGAAGCTTACCTATTTTTCCTCTATAAAGGAGCAAATATGAATGGCTAATAATAGTCATACGACTGCATCAAAAACTTTCTTGGTCATAAAGTCATAAGCTTGAACAATTGAGTTGGTTGAGCTTGCAAGCTTATGGTGACATGCCCTAATACACCTCAAAAGGATATAGGGGTGCTAGAACCAACTATAAACATAGAGCTATCAAAATCATCTCTAATTATTTACTTACATTAATTGATATGTCTTTACAAAACACACTTGTTAGGTACAAGAAGGAACAACTAAAACTATATCCTAAATCTCTAAGTTAGCCGACTATTATTGTCCCAAATCAAGTCTCGACTTTAACAAGTAACCACTTGCACTAATGTAAAGCTAACGCTAAGTCTAAAGATTAATACCTATTAAGACTACACTTGCTAGTAACTAACATTTAAAATAAGTAAGCTTAATGGAAATAACTTAAAAATCTTCCAATACCCATAATACATAATTTAGCAGATAACGAAGAATATCTTGATTATAGTAATTATTCAAGTTTTACTAACATTTATAAAATTTGAGTAAAATATTAATAGGTCATAATAGAAATGGTCCTGAATAAAACATTATCAAGCTTCATGTTATTGTCTGAGGTGTAAGATAAAGGAATTATAAACAAAAGATATCATAAGCATCATAATAAAAGCGACATGCTATTAATTTAAGCATATATGCACTGTATTCAACCCGATTATAGATAAATAGTGCTTAAATATACATGTATTTACAGCCTGCCAATACTTATGTAATTAAGAAATTAATACAGAGTAGAAGACACCCTTAACGAGTGTTAGACAATAAGGGTTTTAACCCCGAAGTTAATAATTCCGAAGGTGTCGTATGCCAAATTCAAAAAACACTAATGTGTTATAAAAGTTTCTGCAATAGGTCTTAGGCATGTCTAAATTGGTTAACAATAGAACTTGCAGATTCAGACCCAACCTTCCAAATGTCAGACTCCTAAACAATCAAATCCAGACAGAAAGAGTACATATATATATATATATGTGTGTGTGTGTGTGTGTGTGTGTTTGCAAACTCACTAAGGTTATAGAGTTTTCAATTAAACTCTCATAGTGCATTTTTCAAATTCCAAGCTAAAGTTTCATATAGAATACTATATCAAATAGCAACACTAAGTTACCCATATATAAGCATAATGTAGGGAACATTTATTTAGATGATGGAATTAAACATGTAATCTTAAAATATACTACTTTAGGTAGTTATAGAACCTGGCTAGACTGATAATCGTCTCCGTCGAGTGATATCCTTGCATATAAAAAATACATAACCAACCCATTTCTATGATATAAATATAATAAATATTCCATTTACATAACTATCAATATGGTTTAGGTCCTGGAGCATAACTTCATCATTCTTAATTGATTCCTTCAAGTTAAACATGTAATGACCTCAATATCAGGTCAGCAGTAAATAATACTTTTTCCGACAGTAAATAGTATTTTTCGGACTCAAAAGGACACCCAAAAGTCAAAAATATTTTATTGGACCATTGGAAAGTAATGGTCATGGTGAGCCTGAGGTTGAAATTTGAAGTGAAATTGAGGTCAAATGGGCCTCCAAAAGTCAAAAATACGAAAAAGGTAACGAGTCAATTTCCTTGGTAGGGAAGTAGACTTGATTTTGCATAAATAATAAAAAGTAGTAAACGAACTCCGAATATTACCAGATTTTGCATGCTTACATGAATTTTTATGTAGAATATTTTGGTAATGAGAATTGAATTTTTCGGTGATACCGGTAGTTGTCGAATCGGATCGATAAGTTTGAATCGGACCAATAACGGACTCCGATTGAGCCAAAAATTTACGTACTACCTATTTTTGATGTGATAAAAATGATGGAATCATTTTTGAAGTGATTTGAAGTGAGAAAGAGAGAGAAATTGGATTGGGCCTTAAATGGCCTAAAATGAGCCATTTAATTAAGTTGGGTTAATCCCACTTATTAGACCCAATTTTTGGCCCAAAGAGAGACCTATTTAAGTTGAAAAATCTAAGAAAAATCCAGATTTTTTCCAGCCCTTCTCCTTACTCCCTTGTGGCCGACTCATCTCCATTTTCTTCTCTTTTTGTTCTTTCAATTTTTTACTTCAAATTCTCATGTAATCCTAACATGAGAAGTGAAATTTCATCGCTATAGTTCAAATATATGGCCTTTAATCTTTGATTGAAGTAAAGAAAGCAAGGAAAATCAAGGGTAAAAAGTGAAGAGGAAAGAGTTATCATGGCTAAAAGCAAGGAAAATGAAGCTTAGGCAATCATAAGCATGGAAAAATTATAAGTGACTACAAAATCCTTTGATTTTTCTTTTATTTTGAATTAATTTTATTTATGTAATTAGGTTAAAAATGGGTAAAGTTGTTAATTGATGAAATTGGTTTAGGGTAAATGAGATTGGACATTAGAAAAGATGAATGGAAAGCTAAAATGGAAGAAAGAAATTTTTTTAAATGGAAATTAATGGTGACAGAATTATATAGTAAAAGGAAGTAATGGGATTTTTGCATGAAAATATTATATGTTAGCCTAAATTAAGTGTAGAGATGATAAATGGTGCCTATAAAATTTTATTGAATTATTGAAATTTATTTTGGAATTTTAAAGCCTATGTATTAATTATGTTTATAGTGAAAATTATGAAATAATAGGAAATAATTGATTATTTTAGCGAAAAATGATGCTAAATAATAAATAATGCATAAATAAATTTTATTGGGATTTATTGAAATTATTGAAATTTTATTGAAATTTTAATGTTAATATGTGTATTGAAATTAATTGAATTATTAGTGAATAATTATGCAAAAATGTTGAAAAAGTTGAATTTATATGAAATTAAATTATAGTTAATGAAAATGAAATAAAAAGTCAATCGATGAATTTTTTGAAATAATTATTAAGTCATGAAAATAATAACAATAATAAATTATTGGTAAATAATTCATAAAATGAGTGAAAATGATGGAAATTGTAAAATAATGTGTATGCGAATTTTTATGAAATTTAAAATCTTTATTAGAATATTTTTGAAATAAATTATTGATTATTTTTAACTAAAATATTGAATTATTAAGAAATAATTCAATAAATAAGTATGTAATTATAACGAACGCGAAGTAAATTACTTCAGTATAAAAAGAAATGAAAAAGTCAAATTATGCATTTTCGAGATATAAAATAATGAATTATACCAATAGAATCCATAATTGCATAAAATGTTGTAAAATAAATGTGTGAATAATTTATCAAAATAAATTAGTCAATAAAAAGTATTAAAAGAGTGAATTATTATAAAATAATTCGCCGACTAAATAAAGTTGGCATAGTGAATGATTGCAAAGTTTGGACAGAAAAAGAAAAGGAAAAAATCGTAAAAAGTCGATCCTTGAATTATTAGAGAATAATTCGCAAAGAATTATACAAAAAAAAATGAAAGAAAATTGTGAATTATAATGCCAAAATTCATAATTTGTATAAAAGACTGAAAAGTCCAAGTGTCTGAGTGAATTATTGAAGAATAATTCACAAAAGTGACTTGAAAAGATAAAGTGAAAGAAAGGACAAAAAGTTATTGATTAGTCTAAAGCACTAAAAGAATGTGTTCGATAATAAATAAAGTGTATCAATAAATAAAAGAAAGAAATTAAAGATTTTTAAATGTTTAAAAATTATTGCAAATACAATTGATTATCTTGCCCTTAGCGATAAGCAGGTGATATTATTCTTGTTTAGGATATAATTGGCTAGTTATATGGACACCTCTGTACCGCGGTGCAAGTCATGGCGACTTGCTTTGCCATGGGTAGGATCTTTGATCTACATAGTTTCAGTATAAAGTGAAAATGAAAGTGTATCTGTTTTTTTGCTCTGTGAGACTTAATCTTTCGAGATCATTTCCCTATCTGTTCAGTGGGACCTTTGGGCCCAGTTCCGAGTATCCTTTTTGAGAATTATATTATATTGCACTAGGAGCGCATCGAAATGAATGAATCAGTACTGCTTAAATGAATTAAATATAAAAAGTTATACCGAATAATGATTCATTTTGAAGAAGATGCAACGTTAAAATAAATCTGTAAAGTTACTCAAAAAGAGTGATTAACAAGAAAAAAAAAGAAAGGTTTTATAAGAATAAAATAATAAACGAAGATTTAAGTCAAACTTTTATAATAAAAATGATTTAAAAATGTATTTTGTTTTACATGAAAAAGATAAATTTCATTAATTGGTAGTTCCTGTACCAATTACTATTGTGAATAGTGATAAGTTTGGAAAATAATATTAATTTCCTATTTAACGTTAAAAAGTGATAGCAATGATATTAAGTGAAAATTGATGCTTAAGTAAATGTACTTCTAAAAGAAGAGTTAAATGAAAAGTAAAATGATAAAAGGGCATAGAATTGTTCAATGAAGAAAAAATAAAAGATATAAGTTTTAAACAAATATTTGCACATAGGTAAATGTATAAAAGAAAGAAAGAGAGATTTGACTGCAAAGTGCTCCAAAATAGTTATATCACTTTACAATAAAGTTTAAAAGCCCTTTTATAATAATGTATTTATTAGTTAAAAGTTAAAGTAAAATAAAAGAATAGATAGCAATAAGTATAATTAGAATACAGATTATATAATTGAACAAATAAATTGAGAAATAAAATAATTTAGTTTGGTACCATTAAAGACGAGTACTAATACACATTGCTAAATGAAGTGATAATTATATCGTTGTGGCTAAAAGATAAGACGAAAGTAAAAGTAAAGGTAAAAGTTATAGTAAATAATAAAGTAAAGGTAAAAGTAAATTTGATAGTGATCCATCTAAGAGGATAGTGTAAAGTAAAGTTGAAATATTGAAAATCAAAGAATAGTAATTACCAAAAATATGAATTAATAATAAAACTAATGTTGACTGAAGTAAAAGAAAATGTTTAAAGAAATAAGTATAAGAGTAGCATAATCTATGTAATTATGTTTTACTTTGGGAAATCCTTGGATTAGTAGTCACCATTGGGTATATTTAGTGCTCAGCACATAGTGTTTACTGCGTGCAGGTTATGAAGTATTGCGGGAGCATTGTACACGGTGGAGCCAGATCGGAAGAGAAGAATTAGTACTAGACCAAGTTGTATTTTGGCATGTATATACTTAGACTATTAAGGTATAAGATTGAACTGTATTTTCATTGAATTTTGATTATTGATTATCGATGGATGAGTGTTTGGTATAAGTTCTCGGCATGAAGTTATTTTGTTTATGTTTTAATTATTTGCATGATTGTCGATTGATTCAAAAATTAATGTAAAGTATTTAAAGTGTATCGATTTGTTCGAAAAAAAAAACTTACTAATTTCGGCTAAGTTTCGCATCAAAAAGGACTGTTCCGAGAAGGGTGTGACATTTAGTGGTATCAGAGCAAAGGTCTAAGCGGTTCTAAGATTGGAGTGGGATAAGGTTAAGCTATAGGTTTGTCTGTATATACACGCCAATCATAAGTGGATAAACGATAAGTAGCCTGAGGTGTACTTGCTCCCCTACATGTTTTAAAGTGAAAAGTTGACATTTGACTGAGATTGTTAGGTATGAAAGGATTTATTTTTGCACAGTAAAGATGGTAGTAAGTGAGAATGGAAGTATTGCTACTTGAGATCTCATGGAGGTCAAAGCAGGAAAAAGAAGAGTTGATTGAAATTGAGTGTAAATGGGAGAGTTTAAATGTCTAGATGGATGAGAAACAGTTTAAAGAAGGACAAAATAAAGAGTGTGTCGGAAATTTAGAAAGGAATTGTATATTGAGTACATATAAATTTCATAGGACAAAGAGATACCTTGACTGGATTGTTATGGTTTAAGAATGTTATTAAGCAAATTGTTATGATTATAAGTTAAGGTTGTTCAAGATGCTCTATATACCTGTCAGTGATTCCTTTACAGACATGGGGATTTGATTGTATATTTCATAGCATTGGGATGGGCTATGACATCTGCATCATATGAGAATACGTGACAGTATTCTATCTGCATACATGAAATCATACATTCATTCCATAGAATTTCATATTGTTTGACATCATTTGATATGCATCATATCACATGTATAGGCCCCACTTGATAGGGTGAAACTGATAGGGGATATGATGAGCATAGAGACAACCTAAGAATGAGATAAGAAATAATGTGCTTAAGAGTGTTTTTCATTTTTGATATAGCCATTGTGAGTTATTGGTCATGTCAATTAAATTTGTTAGCACACCGACTCTCTTGATGAATCAATGAAAGGATCATTCAACCTTTCTGAGATCCATATTAGAGATTTAAGTGGTCACTATCTGATAAGTTTTAAGATGTTAAAGAACTATGGTAAATATTTGGGTAGCGAGAGTGTACTTAAATATGTGTGTCTGAAGAATAAGTATAACAGATTAATGATAATGTTCTTGGTTTTCAAGCTGTGAGAGCCAGTTTAAGTTTGGCTCCAGATGGGGCGTGTTTAGCTGGAATATAAGTGAAATCGATATTATATAGTTGGTAAGGATAATATTTCTAAAAGAGAATGTTTGTATGGTAGTCATTATAAATGTAACACCCTGTACCCGGCCAGTTAAAAGACCCGGATACCGGATGTCACACACGGGTTTGAAACTTTTTGTGAGGATCAACTCTAAGGTTTGACTACATTTAAAAAGTTTATTAATTTAACATATTATTTATTCTATCAAAATTTCGACAGAATTTTCCTTTATTAATGGCTACTTCATGTAGAAAGAATATAAAACATTTCTAAGATTATATAACTACTTTCAAAATCTCACTTAATTGTCATTTCACACGCTATTAATTTTACTATGCACTTAAATAAAATTTCAGCAACATAACAGCTTAAAATTCATGCTATCCGAACCTTCAAAAACTTAATTTTTCACTTCCAATATCATTCCTCCAACTCCAGAACTTCCATCAACAACACAACACTTCTATAATTTCATCTCAATACAATCACAACCACTCAAGCACAGTTCATTTAAAGTTCATTCATGCAACTCACTGAATTCATATAATATTTAAATTACATGTCCATTTACAAGAAATTCTTATAATCCATCACATGGTTTATACATATATTAAAAATTTCTTCATATACATGCCACATTAACACAATTTATATAATTGGCTTCAACATAGAAACTTAGTTCACCATAATTATAAACATTTACTCATATACATTATTATATAAATAAGAATTTCATCACCAGGATTCAATGTACCTATTAAAACGTGCATAATCACTTGAATATAATTTGGTTCGGACTTGAGATATCAACTCTCAAGCTTCCTACGTATCCCATTCAGGGAATCAGAACCACGTAGTTCTCCAATCTCGAGACTCAATATAGTATTTTAATAAGTAACCATTAAATCTGATTTAGGCAAAAATATTGCTTGTAGATACATTATTATATTATACACATTTCTAATTACACCATACTACTCCAGATTGTGTAACATAATTAATCACAATACGAATATATGTATTCAATACCAATCAATCCCAATCATCATTAGTTATAATTAATCATAAGTCAAATTAATCACAGTCCAAATTCTATAAACTATTTATTAATATTTGGTAAAATACTTACATCGACCTTCATTCCTTTGTTTAATTCTAATATTTGCCCTTAATATATTAATTGGAATTTGCACTGAGCTGAACAAACAAAATTCAAACACGGGACCGAGTTCTCGAAACCATACGGTCCATCATTTAATACATATATATTTATATACACTTGTGGACCGAGTTCTCAGAACCATACGACCCATCATTTAATACATATATATTTATACACTTGTGGACCGAGCTTTCAGAGCCATTCAACCCATAACTCATTTTAATCACTTTTACCGGAAGAGCTCTCGGAGCCATTCAATCCGATAATATACTTCAAGGCATGAAACTTATGGACCGAGCTCTCGGAGCCATCCAGTCCACAACTCATTTTAATCACATACACCGGAAGAGCTCTCGGAGCCATTCAATCTGATATTTATGGACTGAGCTCTTGGAGCCATCCAGCCCATATATATATGTATATTCTTATGGACTGAGCTCTCGGAACCATCCAGTCCACAACTCATTTTAATCACATACACCGAAAGAGCTCTCGGAGCCATTCAATCCGGTATTTATGGACCGAGCTCTCGGAGCCATCCAACCCATATATATATGTATATTCTTGTGGACTGAGCTCTCAGAGCCATCCAGTCCATAACTCATTTTAATCACATACACCGGAAGAGCTCTCGGAGCCATTCAATCCGGTATTTATGGACCGAGCTCTCGGAGCCATCCAGTCCATAACTCCATTTAAGTTCATTAAATTTCATAAATCAAACTAAGTAGTTAACATAACTCATTAATAGTTCATAGTGACGTACCTTTGCATTTTACCATGAATAGCTTCCCTACTACTTCGCAATTACTCGTATCGATACATAATAATTTGGAATGATATCCATACATATATAATCAATATAATGGAATAAAAGGTTAGCCCCATTTTTAGGCTGACCACTTGACATGTTTTAATTTACTTTTATCGTTTATTAGATCATAGATAATCAGTTACATATTCTAACATGATCAAACATGTATCCATTATTTTTATTATAACATTTTATATCTATGTGAGCATATGTAAAATTATTCATTTTCAAACATCATTACAATACTTATAAACAATTGTTCTTCGTAATAAAGTACAAGGTATGAACGAACAGGCAAACATGTTCTTCTATATAAAGACTAATCACTAAATTTAACCTCTTTTAATCTCATATTTTTCTTATACAACATGGGTTATCCTATAATTAAAATATAAAAATCAATTTAGTAACTATCATACTTATTTGTCTATGTCATATACTAGATATTTGAGTGTTTATGTGGTTGAACAAAATAGTTCTAAGCATGACCATGATATATATATATATATATATATATATATACACACACACACACACACACAACAATGACCTCCTTAAAAACTTCATTCATTTCCTCATTATTACTTTCTAATTGCCTAAGGTAAGATAAACAAAATACATGAATTATCAACAAAATATTAAGATTCATAATTGGATCTTAAATTAGCAATACTCCACCAGCAATTATGTTATTTCTAATAAATCTTACTACTGCCAACATTTAATTCAAAAAAAATACAAAAATCCTTATCCAATTTCTAAAATTAACTCAATAAGGTTTACAGGGATAATTTTGTTGATCACTTACCCATTTGAAGTCAATTTTACTGCATTTGGTCCTATTTCCATCGGTCCCTATACTCGCAGGAGGTTTGCCGAAACTTGAACGGAGCTTCGCCGGCGTGGGACCAAAATCATCTGGAGGTAGCCGACGTTGAGAGGAGTCCCATGGAGGTGGTCACGCGCCTAAAGGTGGTGGGGTTTGGTCGAAATTTGCCTTAGAACCACTGGCTGCTCCCTCCTCCGATCTCCCTACTGCCGGCAAAAGAGGGGGAACGGAAGGTACCATCTTGATTGCCTTGCCCTCAGGAGCTTTTCGCCGCTGGTCGGGACTCTATTTGCCTTCGTCGATCACCAGAATGAGGGAAGGCATAATCGATTTCAAGGGAGAAGAACGGAGGAGAGAAAGGTGGAGCTACGATCGCCCTAGTTGGTGGGTAGAGCGGCATCACGTTGGTGGCCAGCGATGAAGGACGATGGAGGCATAAAGGTGGCTGGCGAGAACGCTGTTGACCGGCGGCATCACCCTCCTTCCTTCCCTGCTTCTCTTTCCCGATTTTTCCTCTCCTATGCTTTTTTTTTCTTAGATAAATTTTATGGCCACTCAATCTCTTGGTCCCGAAATTTCTAGGGACATCAATATAATTTTTTTTAATTTTTTTTCATTATTATTATTATTATTATTATTATTATTAGTACAACTATTAGCTTACTAAATGTATTTTAATTAAAATATACTTAATTCAAAAACTAAAACAAATATTCGTTAAATTTATACCCCTGTTTACCTAACTCAAAACATTATTTACAAATAAAAAAAATATTATCGATCAATTCAAACTCGGGGCATTACAATAAATAAATCGAAAGATTCTT
>JBBPFJ010001335.1:0-15173 GCA_037975025.1 Excoecaria agallocha | reverse complement strand
TGTGGATTGTTTGAAATTTTTCAGGAGGCTAGTAAGTTCTAGCCATTGTGCTGCCGAAATTTCGTAAATTGAATAAAATATTAAATTGTATCAAAGTTGTTTGGCAATAATTGAAGTTTGAAAAAAAAAATTTACCGTTTACCGCCAAGTTTCACATCGAAAAAAATACTGTTCTGATAAGGGTGTTACAGTTCCAGAATGGGTCTTCTTCTAGGTGGAGCTGGCTGAACCTGAACAACAGTATGGGAGGACTGAGCCTGACCTGCTTGTAGTCGTTGCTGAATGTAGTCAGCCATAAGATTAAGGAAGTCTGGCTGTGGGGGGTGGAGGTGGCATTGCTGGAGAGGAAGCCTGCCGCTGTGGGGCCTCCTGCTGTCCAGTACCTATTGAAGCTTCACTTTCTCCATCCCCCACCTGTCTATCTCGATCCGATGACATCTTTACACTATAAAACAGAAAGGAGCAGGCACACATTAGATTTCCATCACACTTTATTACTTACAATTAGCATGTATATATATAGACAAATAAATCATATTTATTTCCACTCCGATCTTAGGACCGGCTAAACCAATGCTCTGATACCACAAAATGTAACACCCTTACTGTAACAGTCTTATCGGAGAAGTGATTGGTCGGAAATTTTTTTTTTCAACACTTAATTCCTTTAACTTAACATTAACTTAACAACCTTCATGCATATAACTTTCATTAATCATTAGCCTATAACTTGTTCAGAAATTTCTATGCTTTAAATAAAATTTTGGCAATATAACGGCTATATTCTTAACTAGCCCCCTGAAAATTCAGACAATTACACAGCCTCTCAGAGGCACAACAGTTTATATCCACAGATATTATCTAGTAACACATGTATGCCATCCATTTTCTGCAATTCCTCATCCACAAACTACTATAAATAATACACAGAACGATCATTATTACAATATTATCCTTATAAAACAAAACATAATAGGTATATATACATGCCACAAAAAGATTCTTCCTAACTCTTCCGCTTCAATTTCCTGCTGTGTACCCAAGCTCCAAACTATCTGTACCTGCACGCAGTCAATCTTACGTGCTGAGCATTAAACATGCCCAGTGGTGACTAAAAATCATAGCATTTCCCTAAATGATTTATTATCGATTTTTCTTATTTAATGGCAATATTTATTTTATGAACGACTAACTTCTCATTTAACTTATAAACTTTCTTATATTCTCAATTTAGTCCTTGGACTTCTCTTTTATTTCAAAACTGTCACTATATACTATTAATTACTAGTTTGTCCTTTTATTCCTTATTTTCTTACCTTACCTTATTAATTTACTTATAATTTACTGATTAATCATTACTTTAACCGTTTTCATGTAAAATTACATTTTAGTCCTTTAACTTTATATGGTTGACTTTCTACCCAATTAATTGACCAAATTACCATTTTACCCTTATTACTTATTTCTCTTATTACTTTTACCAATTAATTTTATCATTTAGCAAAATTACCATTTTACCCCTAAACTTCTAAATCCTTTTTCATTTTATTCCTTCTTCATATTAAACTTTCATTTTAGCTTTTCTTTTACACTTTTAACATTTTCTTATCAATATGCCCCTAGTACAGACCCGGCAGAAAACTCTCAGACCGAATATGCGGGACGTGGACCCTACAGGGTGGTATGACAGATATACTATGGAGATCAGCGATCCAACCATAGTAAAGCAAGTCGCCATGACTCGCACTGCGGTATATGTATCCCTATGGCCAGCCAATTATATCCTGAACTAGATTTTACTGCCTCACTCTTTCTAAGGGCACAAATTTTCTTAATTTTCCTTTTATTAGCTACTTTCTCATTCTTTTTCGTACTTTTCATTCCTTGTTAATACAGTATCAATACTTTATAATTACAGTCAATCTTATTTACACATACTACGAAATATTTCACAGTAGTTCACCATGTAAGCAACAAATTATGCCATAATTCATTCAAATTTTACATTTTTCAACTAATACCTAATTAATATTTATTTCGAAAATATTCATTTAATTCCCATAAATTCTCTAAAAATTCATAACTACTTATTTACATTAATATTGACATTAGAATGCCTAAAATCACTAAAATCACTTAAAATCACATTATTTTCTCTTGAATTACCATTCGGTTTCTACTACAACTATACCATATAAATTACTTTAAATTCATTTAAAGGTTCTAATACACATATTTAAGTCCCTAATACAAAAATATAGCATTATATTCAATTTTTCTTTACTATATGAGATTTTCCTTAAGAAACCTAAAGGAAATTCACTTAAATCTTAGGGAAATAAAAGGATTAATTAGTCACAAAACTTTTTCTATGGATTAGCCTTGCCTAGGCTTCCTTTTCCTTTCCTTTGGCTTGAGAAACTTGCTCCTCTTCTTGGATACCTTAACCAACCGAAATTCCCATCAATAATAACTCAATTATTTTGGCCTCAAATTCTAAATTTGACAGCAAAAATGAACTCTAGGCACCCAAAACTAGTAGTAGGCACCTAAAAACCAAATTAAAATCAATAATTTCACATACCTAACTTTGACACCTAAACTTTAACCCTTGATTTCTCTTGATTTCCTTCCTTGAATCAAAGAGTAGAGCTTGCTAGGGTTCTCTAGAGAGGCTGAAATCACTTTGGTAGGCTTTGATTTGGTGAGAATTTGAAAGAAAAAGAGAGGAATTTATGAGAGAGGGAGTTCGGCCACTTAAAAGAGATGAAGAAAGACTGAGTTGCTGCTGGAGATTTCTGGAGAAAGGAACCTTATATATGGCTTAATAATGGGCTATGGGCTGGGCTTTAATGGGCTTGAAAAATTTAATTGTTTAAGCCCGATAATTACCCGATAATTAGCCCTAATTAATTTCTCCCATTTTCCAGCTTCAATTCTCTTAAAATTTGAGTCTATTATTCATATCACATTAAAAATAGGCTATACCTAAAATTTCAGCCCAATCGGAGTTCATTTCAGGTCCGATTCAATTTTATCGGTCCGATTTAAAAATACCGGTATTCCCGAAAAATTTACTTTTTACTACCAAAATATTCTACATATTATTTTAGGTACATATATAATTTTTGATAATTTTTAGACTTCATTTGATATTTTTAGTAGCTAAAACGATCAAAAATTCAATTAAAAACCCTAAATCTTAATTTTCTCGGTTTTCGTTCTTTTGGCTTTCGGAGGCCTAATTGACCTCAATTTCACTTCAAATTTCAACCCCGAACTACCCGTGACTAGTACTTTCCAATAGTCCAATAAAATATTTTTCACTTCCGGGTATCATTTTCAGCCCGGAGACACTATTTACTGTCAGAAAGTACTATTCACGATCAGTCCGATGTTGAGGTCATTACAGGGATGGCGTCCCCCATATCTTTTCTTAACCTTGTGAAACAAGGCATCTTGAAAGGACTTCACTGGGGGTTCATGCACCACATTCATGTATTCCTCTTGTTCTTCCATCTTTATATTCAAATCCAAATCCTCCTTCTGTTTTTTCCAAGTTCTGTCATCAGGTGGCAATGGTGGAGGGACTTTCTCGACCGCCGGCAGGGACTCACACGCTGCTAGGGTTTCAACAGACATAGAGTTCTTTCTTTTCTCCTAAAAATAGGGGTGCAACACGAAGACTTCCCGAGAGATTACCCATTTTAGTACTACTCTCGCCCAAACACATTTAACTTCGGAGTTCTGATGGGATCCTGTACATTAGTGCTGAAAAGAAAGAGGAATAATCCATTTGTTGTTGAAAAAGGTAAGTACGCCAAATATCACATTAATTACTCATACATTAATATCACGGATTTTACTAAATTACTCAAATTGAGTGACTCAAATATAACCTTAGAAAAAATATATTTTTTAACTAGACCAATATATATATAAACTGGTTAATGGTGAACTAATGGTTAACCGGTACTTAAAAACCTAAATCGTAACCAAAAACTTAAAATTTAAAAAGTAAAATCATAACCGAATTCATCGAATCGATTAACTAAAAAATTGGTTTGATTTCGAATTGATTTTGCAGTCAACCATATTTTAGTTTTTTTTTTTCGCTCACCCTAGTTGAAAAATTTTGAACCTTTTTTAATACCTTCTTTTTTTTTTCCTGAAAAATTAACCGTTGATTTGGTGCACACACTACTCTTAAAATATGGACTAGAATTTTATGATTTGTTAATTTCTATTCTCGAATTTAAAGTTGGATTGTCTATTTGTTATAATAAAAAGGATTTTTTTTTCTTGCAAATTACTGAAGAGTTGAAGACATTATTTTTCTTCATTTTTTATTTTTATTTTTATATAATTGATAATTGAAAAAAAATGACTTGCAGATTTTGGGAGGATAAATTCGAGCATATAAATTGGGTTTAATGAGGGCGAAAACCGATAATAGTCCGATAATGAAATAAATTGGAAATAGTCCAAAAACAGCATAAGATAAATAATTTTAATTTTTAACTATCAATTCAAATTCCAGAAATTTCAACAGATTTGAGCATAAATTCCCATAAAGAATTAAAAAGTAAACGGAAATAGAAAAGTTTAGATTACTAATTAAGACCCCAATTAATTAAATTGACCAGGATTACAAATTTAAGTTGGAAAAGCTTTGAATAGACATATCTTTTGATCACTCCATTACTGATTGATGTAATTGCTATTCATATCTTGTCGGAAAGAAAACCTATATGATGTTGCCTTGCTCCTTGGATTTTATGAATATGTATACGGTCCATTTATTTAATAGGTTTCTAAATATATTTAATTTATTTGCTTCTTACGATTATTGTTGTTATTTGAAACTATTTGCTAGAGCAATTAATTTGTTGCCCGTCAAAGACGGAATCAAGGTAAGGTGAAATGCATCAATATCTCCGATAATTACCCTCCATGATTGGATTTCTCTCATAAGCTTTGAATTGTTGTTTCTAATAAATTTGGGTGAGCCATTCTTGTTTGTTTTTATCAGTAAATAGTTGGAAGTTCTTTAAATAAGGTATCGATTTAGTTATTGATTTGTCCATCAATCACATATTATTGAAAGAGCCATCATTGATTATAGATTTAGTAATACATGATTAACCGATATTGTAAATTTAAAAAAGTCGGTACCATAAGATCAGAAATAAAAAAATAACAATTAAATTTTGCGTAAAATGAGATGAATTGTAATTAAGTTTTTTTTTTCTGCTGTCTTATAATTTATTATTTGAAGGTTAATTTTTTTTATAAATGATTGAATATGCCATCAAAGTATTATAAATGATATATATTTTCCTTTAAGTATGTTTTAAGTCGAATTACTATTAAAGTGTTGAAAATATTACATAACATTTATCGTTGTCACGTAATTGATTCAAATTTATCAGTGAAAATAATATGACTCTAAGTAAATAAATAGAAACATATATGATAAGTTGATTAAAATCACGTAAACTTGTTTTACATGTATACTTTAAATTGATATTGTGTTTTAACTTTCGAAAAAATTAAAATTTTTTACCATCAGATTTTTTTTATTTACTCTCCTGAACTTCAATTATTTTGACAATTTTACAATAAAAAATTTTAACACTTTATTGAAAGTTAAAATATATTGTCAATTTATAATGCACATGCAATAAATTTATATATTTAATCAACAACACATATGTAATTCCATTTATTTACGTGAATTTTTGTTATTTTAAATGATAAATTTGAATCAATTACAAAATAATAAAGATTAATATATACTATTTTTAATATTTTAAAAATAAATTGTGACCATTTTTCATATTTTTTTTCTTTTTATTAGAGTTGAAATTTGTAAAAACAAACATGATTTTTCTTTTTCTTGTTGGTTTCAAAACAAAAAAATTAGGGCTAGTCAATTAGTACAAAAGATTTCTATATGAAAAATTATTTGGGTCAAACAATACTTTAAATAAAATCAGGGTAATTTCTGTTGCCAATTTATTTTTTTTATTATTTGGTTACTTTCAATAAAATATAAAAGTTAAAAATTTCTTCTACAATTAAAGTAGACAAATTAAAATTTCATTCAATTTTATCTCATTTTTTTTTTCATTTTAGAGATAAATAAAAATGAGTAATATTGATTTAAAATTTCCACAATTTAACACTCTATTTAATATTCTTTTTTTTATGTATTATTTTTGAGTAAAATTTAAAATTTATTTATATATTATTTTTATATTTTAAATGTAATTTTTTTAATTTAATTTTTATTTTTTAATAAAATTAATTTATTTAAAATTAATTAAATTTAATAATTTAGTTTTAATTATGTAATTTAATATTTAAATTTAATAAAAATAATAAAAATAACAGGTAAAAAAAGAAGGGTTATTTATTACTGTTCATTCGCCAAATGTCGAACCAGGGCCTTCCGATTCCCCAGGTTGGTGAACAAAGGTTTATGGTTCGATCTAGAAATTTCTACTAAAAAGTAAAAATATCGTAATAGAGAAAATAATGAATAATTGATGGGTCCGAATTCTATTCCAATTTTTAAGCAAGTTGGTTGAAGTATTAATAATTTTTCAACATTTTAGGCCATAACAATATTATTAAATACTTTTTTCATAGTTTAAAGAAAATTTTGTAAATTAGTGGCCTTTTTTTTTGTGGGCGTTTGCAATAATTTATCATTTTCCATTCATTCACGCAACCACAATCTTCATTGTAATATATATATAATGCGCTTTCTAATTTCGACTAATTTTCTGAAAGGTCACCAGTTGTTTTTTTTTTTAATCAGAAAGCTTTCACTTCTTTTTGTATTCAGTAGGATCAATTAAACAATTTCTATTAATTAGAAGAATTATATAATTTTCTTGCTTCTCTAAATTTTAATAATATATACT
Source organism: Excoecaria agallocha (assembly GCA_037975025.1). NCBI lineage: Eukaryota > Viridiplantae > Streptophyta > Magnoliopsida > Malpighiales > Euphorbiaceae > Excoecaria > Excoecaria agallocha. The sequence goes on along the minus strand of JBBPFJ010001335.1, from coordinate 8,241 downwards.
CTAAAAGACAAATATATATATTCACATACTCATTAATTTACCTAGTGTAAAATTGAATTAATTGTACCAGTAAATTTCGAACACTAAACTATTATATATAAAAAAAATTACCTGAATTATGGTTTAATTAATTAAGCCATAAGCACAATTAATGAGTTTGGATTGATAAAGCAGCATATGTTAGTTTCATCCACCAACTGCTGCGAATGAACAAGCAAACATGATGTATGAAAGATTCATTTTTTTTAAATATAAATATATTTTAAATTTATGTCTTATAATAATAGAATATACTTAATGAAACCAAACAACTGTTTTAGTCACCAAATGGTTGTTATGTACTTATAATATACTTAGAGCGCGTTTGACAGCATTTTTAAAAAATAAAAAATTTGATTATTGGATAAAAATTCGATTATGAAATAAAAATATTTATTTGATAAATGCAACTTTTAGAAAAAATAATTTTATAAAAAGTGAAAAAAAAATTTCTATTAGAAAAAAAGTGAAAAAAAAAACATTTTATAAGAAAAAGTTAGAATTGAAGTTTTTTTAAAAAATATGAATTTTAACTTTTGAGGATAACTGATTTAGAATTTATTTTAAACAAAAATACTTCGTATTATATTTTATAATGATAATTATACGTAATATAAAAAAATAATTTTTTTACCAAATAGTTATCTACTTTTTAAAATATAATTTTTTAAATTATAAATTTTTTTAATTGAAAAAATTATTTTTATAAATTTTATCAAACTGACCCTTAATGATATCAAGAGCTCATAATCTTAATTATCTAAATTATGAAATACTGACTGTTTTAGTCATAACCGTTTTAGCAGCTTTCTCTTTTCTTAAGCTCCTTGTATAAGGAAACCTCCTCTCAGTGAGTCAGTGTGCATTTTAAAATATATTATTCGGTCCGGTACAATTATTTAAAACTGAATGAATCAAATAGAATTTGGTTTGATTATCCCATTTTGATTCTTCTTAAAATTTGGTTGGTTTTTTGAAATTGTAAAAAAATTTTGATTCAATTTGATTTGATTTTGGGTAGAATCGACTAAATCCACATCCTTAAATTATAAGGATATTACCTTATTTAAGTAAATTATTTAGTATCTATATAAGATCTCTATATTGGAGTATAATCTCATATCAATGATTTATAAAACTAATTTTCTGGTTTGGAGATAATTGAATCAAAGTATATGAAAAAGAAATTATAAATAAAAATAAATAAATATATAATTGAATTTTTTTAGGCTAAATATGACTTCAGGGTTGTTCTAGAAGCTTAGACTTCAGTTCCTCAGATGACTGAATGAGAACTGTTTTGCTCCTCTATTCTAAAAAATAAAATAAAATAAGAGTAAATATATCGTCTTTTTTTTTTTTTGCCTTGGCCGCCGAATCGTCTGAATTGAATTACCTAGGAAATAGAAAAATTTTCTTCCATGGTTCTATTAATATAAAATAAATATTTAAAAATAAAAAACAGAATATTGCACGTACCGATTCATAAAATGGCAACTCAGAACCCAACTGAGTTAACGACCATTTGGTGCGCGTGGCTTTACAATTCTAATTTAATTGGGCCAATTTTTTTTTAATTTTTCAGAAATTTCTTGGGCTGCAAAATTGGGCTTAGAAAACATCAATTTTTTTTTAACTACACATTTTGCAATTGAGAAAGCTATATTGAAAATATAATTATGCTAGAAATTTTTATGAGAAGATTAGCAAATATAATTATGCTAGAAATTTTTATGAGAAGATTAGCATTTAATTACAAATTATTGGGTTGATGGATGAATAATTGTGCCAACATCAATGAATTAATCAATTTTCGTTATAATTGAATTTCTTTTAAATATTTTTGAGTCGGATCGGGGATCTTCCACAGTCTAATTAGCTAATTTGTTTTTTAATTAATAAAATAGTTTTGAGCTTTCAAAAAAAAAAAAAGGATTTGGGATTTTGTCTAATTAGTATTTCTAACCGATTTATTCCAAAATTTTGCTAAAATAGAGGATCACTTATGAGAAAACTTAAAATATTAATTTCAATGGACATCATCTCTCTCCATTGCCGTCAAAAGTCTTCAAATTTTGACAGCTTTAAAAAAAAATTTGACTGTACAGAGACTGGAACACGTGTCGATTTCTGTATAAAAAAATTTGCTCTTCTGCCAACCGCATTCAATCATAAACTAACGATTCCATTCAAAAAAAAAAAACTAACGATTCCACTGTCAATTTCTAACACATCATTTTTTTTTAAATTACTTTACTGTAGCACCCCATTTTAAATTTTTAGAAAAACTACCCCATTTTCAAAAAAAAAAAAAAAGCCACAAAGAGCCTGAAAAATATAACTCCTGCATCTAACTCGAGGCTTTCTCCACTTCCTCCTGAACCTGCTGATTTTGGTTATGATCATGGTGCAACAGTTGATATTTCTATTGATTCAACCACTGTAGGATAAAAAGTTTTTCCCTGGCAAAAGTCCTGGTTCATATTTGCCACTATTATTCTTTGATGTCCTTATCGTGTTCATCTTATTTTACTTTGTTTTCAATTTAGGATTTGAAAAAGAAAGAGAGGGAACTTCAGGCTAAGGAGGCTGAACTGGGGAGGCGTGAGCAGGAAGGCAAAGATGACTAAGTTCTTGCTACATCTCAATATACCTAGCCGTTGCATTGTTGCTTTTCATCAGTTCACTGACAAGGCTTGTATCGAAAGCTTATACCAGAGTTAAAATTGTAAAATATTGAATTCAAGTACTTAAGGGAAGTTCTAATTCTTCTTCAAAATTGTTGGTCTATATCTATCATATTCCTAATTCCTAATGCCGTATTAAAATGTTATTATGAACATTTCACATCCTATGGCACTCCCAAAAAGGATTACCTTTTCATCCAGTCTAATCAGATTCATATGAGCACAGTGGAAGGCTTATAGGGGGGAAGCAGTATGTGAGATATTATATATCTATGTTTTAAATTTTGATCGATTGATAGTTATTTTGCAGATTTGTCTGTGTAACCTTTTTTGTTATTTGAGGTATTTTGGTTTGGAAAATATTTTCTGTTTGCTTTAGTACAACAATTATGCATCCCATGAATCTTTCTTTCCGGTGCTATTCAGGATGTGAAACGGCGTGAAGATGCAGCTGCACGAGGTAATGTTCTCAATATTGCAATTAGTCATTGACATTTATTATATTGTAATATTTTTTGGCCCCGGAATTTGAATCCTTTTCCTTGGAAAAAGAAGGAGAGAGAGGTTTGAACAAAAGAAATTGCTTTTGCCTTTTGGCAATTGTTATTCAGTCCTTTCTTCTTAATCTGAAAGTCAATGTTTTGTAATCTACTGGGTCATGTGGAACACAGTGGACTGGTTGTTTCCTTTAAGATGTGCAATTGCCATTTTGAACTGCAATATAATTTACATTTCTAATTCTCTATTTGCAGCTGGAATTGTCCTGGAGGAGAAGAACTGGCCACCATTTTTTCCAATTATCCATCATGACATTGCCAACGAAATACCAATTCCTCTGCAAAGAATTCAATATGTTGCATTTACAACATTTTTAGGTAAAGTGTTATTATATGCAAAAATTCTATTTGAGTATAAGTATTCGGAAAGAAATTTGGTATCTATGTCTAGAACACAACATTGTATGTAAAGCTCCTGTTTCCGTTTTTAGAGAGAGAGAGAGATTGCTAAACATCCTTATCGAATCCTCCCGTTTTATATGGGTGAAGATAATGTTGTTTACTTTTCTTTGATGGTTTTGAGGTGAAAAACTCGTCCGTTTATTATCTTCTCACAGCACTGACCACAATATGGTACTGATGCTTTTGGAGACTAACTAGAGAGAAGAGTCCACGTTCCGGAAGAAGACAGCTTTAGTTGAATATCGTATCTTGACAAGGCTGTTCAATTGTGCACAAAATTGAGGGGTTAAATTTTGTACAAAATGGATGTTTTGAATGTTGAATATGCATTATCTTTATGAAAGCTAGAGTTTATTGTGCTAAATAAACTCATTGTGAGGAAGACATTAGTCAAGGGTTTTCTGGTTAAATACTTATATGCAGGCCTGGATCATGCTTGCTGCATATCTTTGTCAGTTAATTGAATGGCGTGCTCGATCTTCTGCTCTATCTGTCTTATTATTATTGGAATGCTGTAGGTTTATTCAAATTTTGTGAGGTAAGTCTCTCTCTCCCTCTCTATCTCTTATTTTCTCTTCAACTTTTTTTGGGTGCGTGGTTCTTGTAAATATGCTGCTTTCATGTTTCTAGTAAGCAAATGCCAACCTTGGAGGATAGACCAAGACAAATGCTAAATGGCGATAATATCTTTTGCAGGATTGACTCTTTGTCTTTTCTGGATCATAATAAGTGTTACAACAGCATGGACTAAAGGCGAATGTTGGTTTAGAAATTTATGTTCCAGATTTTTATATGAACCAAAATTTCTTCAATGTGCTCTATGTCTTGAAATCCTAAATATATTGATTCCGTGTGCGTTGTAGGGGTGAAAATCTGGTTTCTTGCTATTATTTACTTCATATGATCAGGAGTTCCTGTAGCCTATGGTTTGTCGTATCGCCCACTCTATCGAGCATTTAGGTATGCATTTCCCTGCTGTGTATGAATATTACTTGCTTTTCGTGGATACCTTACTCTTTCCTCATGATGAGGCTACAAAATATTGTTATGAAGCTTAGAAAATTATTTGAGACTCATCTTTATATTGCCGTATCTGGGCTAAGAATATTTTGTTGTGTTGTTTAAAGTATTTCATAAAACATAAATGTTTGCAAATGTACAGAGTATCTGATTGTTACTGCTTATCCTCTTGAATGAAGCTCAATTGTACACTAATTAAACATATAATGCCCCTTCTTGCAGGACTGAAAGTGCTATAAAGTTTGGATGGTTTTTCCTGTTTTATCTGGTAAGCTCTTTTGCTCAAAAGACTTGTAAAATTAAAGAATGCCTAATTTCAATTTTTGATTTACTGTCCACAGGTTCACATCGGGTTCTGCCTCGTTGCAGCAGTTGCTCCTCCTATAATTTTCTAGGGAAAATTGGCTGAGAAAGAACATACCTGAGTGTCTTCCGCGTTTTATAATGGAACTGAGTCCCAATCCTCCTTGGAATAGGAGTTCTTCCTGGGATAAGAGTTCCACCTGGGATAGGAGTCCTGTCTAAACATGAGACTCTCCTAAAAAAGATCCTAGCTATGATTGGTCTCTGACGCAGAGTGGGCCGGTCATGGGCCTTGAAAAGTTTCCTTGGCCTGAAGCCCACCGCTCTGGACCGAATCTTGGCCTAGTTCGGTTATAACAAGTCCCCCCCCCCCCCCCCCCCCGAGGTCTAGAGACATTTATGTTGAGCTAGTTGGACCGAGCCCTATACCGAGCTGGGGTACCTTGGTCTAGGAAATTGGAGTCGCTTCGTTCTTCGCATCAGCAATAGTTGCAGAGAAACATCCCCTAGATCCCTGTAACCGCCAAAATGCCATCATTAGTACCCTCGAGTTCTACACACCTACCTGCAGTCTCAATTAATTTCACGCTACCCGATGCCATCGTAGCCATTCTTCTAGCCTTAATCCAACGGCTCGTCATCCCTATAAATACCCCCTCTGTTTCCTCATTTTCACCTTTTCTCATTTTTCTTTCTGCAACCATTTCCTTTCTGCGCCCCTCCCTCAGCTTTCCTTCTGTGTCATTCTCTGATTCTTCATCCCAATCCCAGGTTAGTCCTTTGCAATCTTCCCTAAATTATTTTATATATTTTCTGTTTTTCATTTTGTTAGTATGAGTGAATCAATCAATTCTAGTGAAGTTAGAATATCTGATGGCTTGCTAGACGATAGTACTCTAAGCACCTCTACTCGGTGCTATTCCCTCAATGATTCCCCTGTCTAGCATCCCTTCTTTCATGCTTCTAGCACAGTTCGCAAGTCCAAAATAGTTATTCCGGCTAATAACATTGCCACAGGCACTTCCAAACCAAAACAACCTATCATTAGAAGGCCACCTAGAGCCAACCCCCGAGTCCCTAAGATCAGTTCAACCATAAAAGCTACCGAGCTATTGGCCTTAAGGACTCGTTTGGGAATACCAAACCAATACAAGCTCTTCGCACCAGACTCCTCCATGGTTGCCAACACCGACCTCCAAGACAACAAGAAAATTATCCTTTACGAGGCTGTTGTTCATGTCGGGGCGATTTTCTCTTTGACCCGCTTTGAGACCTCCTTCCTTCAGTATTATAACCTTACTATGGGCCAAGTGCACCCTAACGCCTGGCTCACCCTAATCATGCTTCAGATTTGGATGGACGAAAAAGCCTTATATCTGATAGGCCACCTATTTAAGGCTACGCACATAGTTGGGCTCCCAGCTACGATGAAAGACCATTGCTATATCCAAGCTCGTCCAGGCTATGGGCCATTTTTTGGCAAGCCAAACTCCTTGAAAAATTGGAAAAGCAAATTTCTCATCCTAGAGAACGAGTCTGAATTCCCCTTCTACACTTCATGGGGTCCCTTCGTTAATTGCAACGATCAACGTGTGCAGTTAACTTCAGAAGAGGAGGGAACCCTAGCTCGGTGGAGGGAGCTTGCCCGTAATAAATTTATGACTTTTTAGACCTCAGTCGGCTCCTGAATCACCTAGCGAAATAGGAGGTACTTAAATTCTTCTTTCTCCTTTGTATACAAATCTAATTTGCTTCTTATCCTGTTTATGCTTTGCAGTTATGAAGAGGACAAGAAAGTCTTCCTTTAGCGAGAAGTTCAAAGCCAAGAAATAAAAGATGGGGGATACCTCCGAGCTCGTCCCCCTGGCGACCTCCAATCCCTTCCTGGCACTTTCGAGCCCTCAGCTCTACCCCAGCTAGTTTTGAAGGCAGAAGCTCCTTCCGGTACCTACCCAGGTGTTCGAACTGAAGTAAGTCTGGTTCCTGCAGGGAAACCAAGTCCTCCGGCCCCTACTGCCATAACCATCTCAGACACCTCCCCAACTTTTGAAGTTCGAGGGACCTCACAGTCAGGTCGGCCTTTCATGATGCTACTGGGCCCTTCCTCCGATCGCGCTCTACAAGAAAAGGCATTTGATCCCCCTGGTTGGGGAGAGAGAGTTTCTCGAACCATTAAAGAAGTTTAGGGTATGTGGCTGCATAACAAGAATGCATATAGCTCGTCCAATCCTGACTTCAACAGCTTCTGCTCTTTGCTAACGTGTATCCCAGACGGGGTGACATCCCTCGTTAATCTTAACATTAGAATCCGTAAAATAGAGGTAAACAGATGAAATTTTAGTTACTTAGGCTAAGTTTACTCTTCACTCCCAAGGGATAGTACTTGCTCATGGGGTGAAAGTGAGATGAGTAAGAATTAATAAGAAAGTTACAAGAGGCATAATGTGGACTTTTGGATTAAATAGTGATCAAGTGATCCTAGCTATCCATGTGAATATATAAATAGCCTAAAAATTAGAATTTTCTAGCAAACTCACTCATCTTCTTCATCTTTCCATGCCATCCTGTACACTTCTCCATTTCTCTATTTTTCTCACATCTTTATCAACCTAATTCTATCAAATTTTGTACTCTAAATAATTCTAAGGCCCTAAATTCATTTCTCGATATACCTTAACCGCTAGTTTAATCCCGAGCTCACATTCTTTTTTTTTTTTATTTCAGAGCTCGGTTCTAGCCAATGCAGCCATTGCGAAGATGAGCAGGCTCCTTGGGCTATTGAGGGAGGAGAAGAGGATTTCGAAGGACCTTACTGGGAAGTAGAAGGAAGCCCATGACTCTACCCAAAGTTGGCAGAATCAAGCCGCCGCCTTGGAGGCCAAAGTGAAAGAAGCCGAGGACTCTTATCGTAAAGCCTCCGACGATTATTCGGGGAAGCTAGTCGCCACCGAGGCCTTTGCTACCCGAACTAAGGAAGAGCTTCAGGCATCTGTGACTAAGGCGAATGAGGAGCTTCAGTCCGTGGTTGCCGAGCTGGAGAAATGCCGAGTAGAAAAGACATCACTGTAGGTGCACTGCGCCGAGCTAGACGAGAAGGTTGATGATATTATCGTGGATATGGCCATTGCCTATAGAGCCAAGCTTATCCGCAAAATGAATAGCAAGTTCCCCAGCGAAGACTTGTCCTAGCTGATGAGATTGAGCCAGACGAAGAGGAGTCTGGTCTTTAGTGT
>JBBPFJ010001334.1:0-15232 GCA_037975025.1 Excoecaria agallocha | reverse complement strand
AAAGGGGTACCCCTTTGAGTTTTTGATGAAAAACTGACCCAAAATGCAAAGGGGTACCCCTTTGAGTTTTTGGTGAAAAACAAACCCAAAAATGCAAAGGTGTACCCCTTTGAAGTTTTTGTGAAAAACTGACCCAAAATGCAAAGGGGTACCCCTTTGAGTTTTTGGCTGAAAAACTTAACAAATATGCAAAGGGGCACCTCTATGAATTTTGGGTGAAAACTAACCCAAAATGCAAAGGGGTACCCCTTTGAGTTTTTGGCTGAAAAACTGAACCAAAATGCAAAGGGGTACCCCTATGAGTTTTTGGTAAAAAACTGACCCAAAATGCAAAGGGGTCCCCCTTTGAATATTTGGCTTAAAAAATGGGTCAACGTGCTTAAGGGTACTCCTTTGTGTTTTTGGTGAAAAATTGACCCAAAATGCAAAGGGCTACCCCTTTGAGTTTTTGGCTGAAAAACTGACCCAAAATGCAAAGGGGCACCACTATGAGTTTTTTGTGAAAAACTAACCCAAAATGCAAAGGGGTACCCTTTTAAGTTTTTGGTGAAAAACTGACCCAAAATGCAAAGGGGTGTCCCTTTGAGTATTTGGCTTAAAAACTGGGTCAAAATGCTTAAGGGTACTCCTATGTATTTTTTGTCAAAAATTGACCCAAAATGCAAAGGGGCACACCTATGAGTTTTTGGTGAAAAAACTAACCAAAAATGCAAAGGGGTACCAATTTGAGTTTTTGGCTGAAAAACTGACCCAAAATGCAAAGGGGTACCCCTATGAGTTTTTGATGAAAAACTGACCCAAAATGCAAAGGGGTACCCCTTTGAGTTTTTGGTGAAAAACTGACCCAAAAATGCAAAGGTGTACCCCTTTGAACTTTTTGTGAAAAACTGACCCAAAATGCAAAGGGGTACCCCTTTGAGTTTTTGGCTGAAAAACTTAACAAATATGCAAAGGGGCACCTCTATGAATTTTGGGTGAAAACTAACCCAAAAAGCAAAGGGGTACCCCTTTGAGTTTTTGGCTGAAAAACTGACCCAAAATGCAAAGGGGTACCCCTATGAGTTTTTGGTAAAAAACTGACCCAAAATGCAAAGGGGTCCCCCTTTGAGTATTTGGCTTAAAAAATGGGTCAACATGCTTAAGGGTACTCCTTTGTGTTTTTGGTGAAAAATTGACCCAAAATGCAAAGGGGTACCCCTTTGAGTTTTTGGCTAAAAAACTGACCCAAAATGCAAAGGGGTACCCTTTTGAGTTTTTGGTGAAAAACTGACCCAAAATGCAAAGGGGTGTCCCTTTGAGTATTTGGCTTAAAAACTGGGTCAAAATACTTAAGGGTACTCCTATGTGTTTTTTGTCAAAAATTGATCCAAAATGCAAAGGGGCACACCTATGAGTTTTTGGTGAAACACTAACCAAAAATGCAAAGGGGTACCCCTTTGAGTTTTTGATGAAAAACTGACCCAAAATGCAAAGGGGTACCCCTTTGAGTTTTTGGTGAAAAACAAACCCAAAAATGCAAAGGTGTACCCCTTTGAAGTTTTTGTGAAAAACTGACCCAAAATGCAAAGGGGTACCCCTTTGAGTTTTTGGCTGAAAAACTTAACAAATATGCAAAGGGGCACCTCTATGAATTTTGGGTGAAAACTAACCCAAAATGCAAAGGGGTACCCCTTTGAGTTTTTGGCTGAAAAACTGAACCAAAATGCAAAGGGGTACCCCTATGAGTTTTTGGTAAAAAACTGACCCAAAATGCAAAGGGGTCCCCCTTTGAGTATTTGGCTTAAAAAATGGGTCAACATGCTTAAGGGTACTCCTTTGTGTTTTTGGTGAAAAATTGACCCAAAATGCAAAGGGGTACCCCTTTGAGTTTTTGGCTGAAAAACTGACCCAAAATGCAAATGGGCACCACTGTGAGTTTTTTGTGAAAAACTAACCCAAAATGCAAAGGGGTACCCTTTTAAGTTTTTGGTGAAAAACTGACACAAAATGCAAAGGGGTGTCCCTTTGAGTATTTGGCTTAAAAACTGGGTCAAAATGCTTAAGGGTACTCCTATGTATTTTTTGTCAAAAATTGACCCAAAATGCAAAGGGGCACACCTATGAGTTTTTGGAGAAAAACTAACCAAAAATGCAAAGGGGTACCCATTTGAGTTTTTGGCTGAAAAACTGACCCAAAATGCAAAGGGGTACCCCTATGAGTTTTTGATGAAAAACTGACCCAAAATGCAAAGGGGTACCCCTTTGAGTTTTTGGTGAAAAACTGACCCAAAAATGCAAAGGTGTACCCCTTTGAAGTTTTTGTGAAAAACTGACCCAAAATGCAAAGGGGTTCCCCTTTGAATTTTTGGTGAAAAACTGACCATAAATGCAAAGGGGTACCCCTTTGAGTTTTTGGCTGAAAAACTGACCCAAAATGCAAAGGGGTACCCCTATGAGTTTTTGGAGAAAAACTGACCAAAAATGCAAAGGGGTACCCCCTTGAGTTTTTTGCTGAAAAACTGACCCAAAATGCAAAGGGGCACCCCTATAAGTTTTTGGTGAAAAAGTAACCCAAAATGCAAAGGGGTACCCCTTTGAGTTTTTGGCTGAAAAACTGACCCAAAATGCAATGGGGTACCCCTATGAGTTTTTGGTTAAAAATTAACCCAAAATGCAAAGGGTTACCCCTTTGAGTTTTTTGCTGAAAAACTGACCCAAAATGCAAAGGGGCAACCATATAAGTTTTTGGTAAAAAAGTAACCCAAAATGCAAAGAGGTACCCCTTTGAGTATTTGGCTTAAAAACTGAGCCAAAATGCAAAGGGGTACCCCTATGAGTTTTTGGTGAAAAAATGACCAAAAATGCAAAGGGATACCCCTTTGAGTTTCAGGTTAAAAACTGACTCAAAATGCAAAAGGGGTACCCCTTTGAATTTTTTATGAAAAACTGACCCAAAATGCAAAGGGGTACCCCTTTGAATTTTTGGTGAAAAACTAACCCAAAATACTAAGGGGTCCACCTTTGAGTATTTTGCTTAAAAACTGGGTCAAAATGCTTAAGGGTTCTCCTTTGTGTGTTTTGTGAAAAACTGACCCAAAATGCAAAGGGCTACCCCTTTGAGTTTTTGGCTGAAAAACTGACACAAAATGCAAAGGGGCACCCCTATGAGTTTTTGGTGAAAAACTAACCCAAAATGCAAAGGGGTGCACCTTTGAGTTTTGTGCTGAAAAACTGATCAAAAATGCAAAGGGATACCCCTTTGAGTTTTTGGTGAAAAACTGACCCAAAATGCAAAGGGGTACCCCTTTGATTTTTTTTTGAAAAACTAACCCAAAATGCAAAGGGGTACCCCTTTGAGTTTTTGGTGAAAAACTGAGCCAAAATGCAAAGGGGTACCCCTTTGAGTATTTGGCTTAAAAACTGGGTCAAAAAGCTTAAGGTTACTCCTATGTGTTTTTTGTGAAAAATTGACCCAAAATGCAAAAGGGTACCCCTTTGAGTTTTTGGCTGAAAAACTTAACAAAAATGCAAAGATGCACCTCCATGAATTTTTGGTGAAAACTAACCCAAAATGCAAAGGGGTACCCCTTTGAGTTTTTTGCTGAAAAACTGACCAGAAATGCAAAGGGGTACCCCTATGAGTTTTTGGTAAAAAACTGACCCAAAATGCAAAGGGGTCCCCCTTTGAGTATTTGGCTTAAAAAATGGGTCAACATGCTTAAGGGTACTCCTTTGTGTTTTTGGTGAAAAATTGACCCAAAATGCAAAGGGGTACCCCTTTGAGTTTTTGGCTGAAAAACTGACCCAAAATGCAAAGGGGCACCCCTATGGGTTTTTTGTGAAAAACTAACCCAAAATGCAAAGGGGTACCCTTTTGAGTTTTTGGTGAAAAACTGACCCAAAATGCAAAGGGGTGTCCTTTGAGTATTTGGCTTAAAAACTGGGTCAAAATGCTTAAGGGTACTCCTATGTGTTTTTTGTCAAAAATTGACCCAAAATGCAAAGGGGCACCCCTATGAGTTTTTGGAGAAAAACTAACCAAAAATGCAAAGGGGTACCCTTTTGAGTTATTTGCTGAAAAACTGACCCAAAATGCAAAGGGGCACCCCTATAAGTTTTTGGTGAAAAAGTAACCCAAAATGCAAAGGGGTACCCCTTTGAGTTTTTGGCTGAAAAACTGACCGAAAATGCAGAGGGGTACCCCTATGAGTTTTTGGTGAAAAAATGACCAAAAATGCAAAGGAATGCCCCTTTGAGTTTTTGGTGAAAAACTGGCCCAAAATGGATAAGGGGTACCCCTTTGAATTTTTTGTGAAAAACTGACCCAAAATGCAAAGGGATACCCCTTTGAATTTTTGGTGAAAAAATGACCCAAAATACTAAGGGGTTCCCCTTTGAGTATTTGGCTTAAAAACTGGGTCAAAATGCTTAAGGGTACTCCTTTGTGTTTTTTGTGAAAAATTGACCCAAAATGCAAAGGGGTACCCCTTTGAGTTTTTGGCTGAAAAACTGACCAAAAATGCAAAGGGGTACCCCTATGAGTTTTTGGTGAAAAACTGACCCAAAATGCAAAGGGGTACCCCTTTGAATTTTTGGTGAAAAAATGACCCAAAATACTAAGGGGTCCCCCTTTGAGTATTTGGCTTAAAAACTGGGTCAAAATGCATAAGGGTACTCCTTTGTGTTTTTTGTGAAAAATTGACCCAAAATGCAAAGGGGTACCCCTTTGAGTTTTTGGCTGAAAAACTGACCAAAAATGCAAAGGCGTACCCTATGAGTTTTTGGAGAAAAACTGACCCAAAATGCAAAGGGGTACCCCCTTGAGTTTTTTGCTGAAAAACTGACCCAAAATGCAAATGGGCACCCCTATAAGTTTTTGGTGAAAAAGTAACCCAAAATGCAAAGGGGTACCCCTTTGAATTTTTGGTGAAAAACTGACCCAAAATACTAAGGGGTACCCCTTTGAGTTTTTGGCTGAAAAACTGACCCAAAATGCAAAGGGGCACCCCTATGAGTCTTTGGTGAAAAACTAACCGAAAATGCAAAGGGGTACCCTTTTGAGTTTTTGGTTGAAAAACTGACCCAAAATGCAAAGGTGTACCTCTATGTGTTTTTGGTGAAAAACTGACCCAAAATGCAAAGGGGTACCCCTTTGAGTTTTTGGTGAAAAACTGACCCAAAATGCAAAGGTGTACCCCTTTGAAGTTTTTGTGAAAAACTGACCAAAAATACAAAGGGGTTCCCCTTTTAATTTTTGGTGAAAAACTGACCATTAATGCAAAGGGGTACCCCTTTGAGTTTTTGGCTGAAAAACTGACCCAAAATGCAAAGGGGCACCCCTATAAGTTTTTGGTGAAAAAGTAACCCAAAATGCAAAGGGGTACCCCTTTGAGTATTCGGCTTAAAAACTGAGCCAAAATGCAAAGGGATACCCCTATGAGTTTTTGGTGAAAAATGACCAAAATTGCAAAAGGGTACCCCTATGAGTCTTTGGTGAAAAAATGACCAAAAATGCAAAGGGATGCCCCTTTGAGTTTTTGGTGAAAAACTGGCACAAAATGCAAAAGGGGTACCCCTTTGAATTTTTTTTGAAAAACTGACCCAAAATGCAATGGGGTACCCCTTTGAGTTTTTGGTGAAAAACTGACCCAAAATGCAAAGGTGTACCCCTTTGAAGTTTTTGTGAAAAACTGACCCAAAATACAAAGGGGTTCCCCTTTTAATTTTTGGTGAAAAACTGACCATTAATGCAAAGGGGTACCCCTTTGAGTTTTTGGCTGAAAAACTGACCAAAAATGCAAAGGAGTACCCCTATGAGTTTTTGGAGAAAAACTGACCCAAAATGCAAAGGGGTACCCCCTTGAGTTTTTTGCTGAAAAACTGACCCAAAATGCAAATGGGCACCCCTATAAGTTTTTGGTGAAAAAGTAACCCAAAATGCAAAGGGGTACCCCTTTGAATTTTTGGCTGAAAAACTGACCCAAAATGCAAAGGGGTACCCCTATAAATTTTTTGTGAAAAACTAACCCAAAATGCAAAGGGGTACCCCATTGAGTATTTGGCTTAAAAACTCAGCCAAAATGCAAAGGGGTAACCCTATGAGTTTTTGGTGAAAAATGACCAAAATTGCAAAAGGGTACCCCTATGAGTCTTTGGTGAAAAAATGACCAAAAATGCAAAGGGATGCCCCTTTGAGTTTTTTGTGAAAAACTGGCACAAAATGCAAAAGGGGTACCCCTTTGAATTTTTTTTGAAAAACTGACCCAAAATACAAAGGGGTAACCCTTTGAATTTTTGGTGAAAAACTGACCCAAAATACTAAGAGGTCCCCCTTCGAGTATTTGGCTTAAAAACTGGGTCAAAATGCTTAAGGGTACACCTTTGTGTTTTTTGTGAAAAACTGACCCAAAATGCAAAGGGGTACCCCTTTTAGTTTTTGGCTGAAAAACTGACCAAAAATACAAAGGGGTACCCCTATGAGTTTTTGGTGAAAAACTGACCCAAAATGCAAAGGGGTACCCCTTTGAGTTTTTGGCTGAAAAAGTGACCCAAAATGCAAAGGGGTACGCCTATGAGTTTTTGGTGAAAAACTGACCCAAAATGCAAAGGGGCACCCCTGTGAATTTTTGGTGAAAAACTAACCCAAAATACAAATGGGTACCCCTTTGAGTTTTTTGCTGAAAAACTGTCCCAAAATCCAATGGGGCACCCCTATAAGTTTTTGGTGAAAAAGTAACCCAAAATGCAAAGGGGTACCCCTTTGAGTATTTGGCTTAAAAACTGAGCCAAAATGCAAAGGGTACCCCTTTGAGTTTTTGGTGAAAAACTGGCACAAAATGCAAAAGGGGTACCCCTTTGAATTTTTTTTGAAAAACTGACCAAAAATGCAAAGGGGTACCCCTTTGAGTTTTTGGTGAAAAACTGACCCAAAATGCAAAGGTGTACCCCTTTGAAGTTTTTGTGAAAAACTGACCCAAAATACAAAGGGGTTCCCCTTTTAATTTTTGGTGAAAAACTTACCATTAATGCAAAGGGGTACCCCTTTGAGTTTTTGGCTGAAAAACTGACCAAAAATGCAAAGGCGTACCCCTATGAGTTTTTGGAGAAAAACTGACCCAAAATGCGAAGGGGTACCCCCTTGAGTTTTTTGCTGAAAAACTGACCCAAAATGCAAATGGGCACCCCTATAAGTTTTTGGTGAGAAAGTAACCCAAAATGCAAAGGGGTACCCCTTTGAATTTTTGGCTGAAAAACTGACCCAAAATACAAAGGGGTAACCCTTTGAATTTTTGGTGAAAAACTGACCCAAAATACTAAGAGGTCCCCCTTCGAGTATTTGGCTTAAAAACTGGGTCAAAATGCTTAAGGGTACACCTTTGTGTTTTTTGTGAAAAACTGACCCAAAATGCAAAGGGGTACCCCTTTTAGTTTTTGGCTGAAAAACTGACCAAAAATACAAAGGGGTACCCCTATGAGTTTTTGGTGAAAAACTGACCCAAAATGCAAAGGGGTACCCCTTTGAGTTTTTGGCTGAAAAAGTGACCCAAAATGCAAAGGGGTACGCCTATGAGTTTTTGGTGAAAAACTGACCCAAAATGCAAAGGGGCACCCCTGTGAATTTTTGGTGAAAAACTAACCCAAAATACAAATGGGTACCCCTTTGAGTTTTTTGCTGAAAAACTGTCCCAAAATCCAATGGGGCACCCCTATAAGTTTTTGGTGAAAAAGTAACCCAAAATGCAAAGGGGTACCCCTTTGAGTATTTGGCTTAAAAACTGAGCCAAAATGCAAAGGGTACCCCTTTGAGTTTTTGGTGAAAAACTGGCACAAAATGCAAAAGGGGTACCCCTTTGAATTTTTTTTGAAAAACTGACCAAAAATGCAAAGGGGTACCCCTTTGAGTTTTTGGTGAAAAACTGACCCAAAATGCAAAGGTGTACCCCTTTGAAGTTTTTGTGAAAAACTGACCCAAAATACAAAGGGGTTCCCCTTTTAATTTTTGGTGAAAAACTTACCATTAATGCAAAGGGGTACCCCTTTGAGTTTTTGGCTGAAAAACTGACCAAAAATGCAAAGGCGTACCCCTATGAGTTTTTGGAGAAAAACTGACCCAAAATGCGAAGGGGTACCCCCTTGAGTTTTTTGCTGAAAAACTGACCCAAAATGCAAATGGGCACCCCTATAAGTTTTTGGTGAGAAAGTAACCCAAAATGCAAAGGGGTACCCCTTTGAATTTTTGGCTGAAAAACTGACCCAAAATGCAAAGGGGTACCCCTATAAATTTTTTGTGAAAAACTAACCCAAAATGCAAAGGGGTACCCCATTGAGTATTTGGCTTAAAAACTCAGCCAAAATGCAAAGGGGTACCCCTATGAGTTTTTGGTGAAAAATGACCTAAATTGCAAAAGGGTACCCCTATGAGTCTTTGGTGAAAAAATGACCAAAAATGCAAAGGGGTACCCCTTTTAGTTTTTGGCTGAAAAACTGACCAAAAATACAAAGGGGTACCCCTATGAGTTTTTGGTGAAAAACTGACCCAAAATGCAAAGGGGTACCCCTTTGAGTTTTTTGCTGAAAAACTGACCCAAAATGCAAAGGGGTACCCCTATGAGTTTTTGGTGAAAAACTGACCCAAAATGCAAAGGGGCACCCCTGTGAATTTTTGGTGAAAAACTAACCCAAAATACAAATGGGTACCCCTTTGAGTTTTTTGCTGAAAAACTGTCCCAAAATCCAATGGGGCACCCCTATAAGTTTTTGGTGAAAAAGTAACCCAAAATGCAAAGGGGTACCCCTTTGAGTATTTGGCTTAAAAACTGAGCCAAAATGCAAAGGGGTACCCCTATGAGTTTTTGGTGAAAAAATGACAAAAAATGCAAAGGGGTACCCCTATGAGTTTTTGGTGAAAAAATGGCCAAAAATGCAAAGGGATGCCCCTTTGAATTTTTGGTGAAAAACTGGCCCAAAATGCAAAAGGGGTACCCGTTTGAATTTTTTGTGAAAAACTGACCTAAAATGCAAAGGGGTACCCCTTTAAATTTTTGGTGAAAAACTGACCCAAAAAACTAAGGGGTCCCCCTTTGAGTATTTGGCTTAAAAACTTGGTCAAAATGCTTAAGGGTACTCGTTTGTGTTTTTTGGGAAAAATTGACCCAAAATGTAAAGGGATACCCCTTTGAGTTTTTGGCTGAAAAACTGACCAAAAACGCAAAGGGGTACCCCTATGAGTTTTTGGTGAAAAACTGACCCAAAATGCAATGGGTTACCCCTTTGAGTTTTTGGCTGAAAAACTGACCCAAAATGCAAAGGAGCACCCCTATGAGTTTTTGGTGAAAAACTAACCAAAAATGCAAAGGGGTACCCCTTTGAGTTTTTGGCTGAAAAACTGACCCAAAATGCAAAGGGTTACCCCTATGAGTTTTTGGTGAAAAACTGACCCAAAATGCAAAGGGGTACCTCTTTGAGTTCTTGGTGAAAAACTGACCCAAAATGCAAAGGTGTACCCCTTTGAAGTTTTTGTGAAAAACTGACCCAAAATGCAAAGGGGTTCCCCTTTGAATTTTTGGTGAAAAACTGACCATAAATGCAAAGGGGTACCCCTTTGAGTTTTTGGCTGAAAAACTGACCAAAAATGCAAAGGGGTACCCCTATGAGTTTTTGGAGAAAAAATGACGCAAAATGCAAAGGGGTACCCCCTTGAGTTTTTTAGTAAAAAACTGACCCAAAATGCAAAGGGGCACCCCTATAAGATTTTGGTGAAAAAGTAACCCAAAATGCAAAGGGGTACCCCTTTGAGTTTTTGGCTGAAAAACTGACCCAAAATGCAAAGGGGTACCCCTATGAGTTTTTGGTGAAAAACTAACCCAAAATGCAAAGGGGTACCCCTTTGAATTTTTGGTGAAAAACTGACCACAAATTCAAAGGGGTACCCCTTTGAGTTTTTTGCTGAAAAACTGACCAAAAATGCAAAGGGGTACCCCTATGAGTTTTTGGTGAAAAAATGACCCAAAATGCAAAGGGGTACCCCTTTGAGTTTTTGGTGAAAAACTGACCCAAAATGCAAAGGTGTACCCCTTTGATGTTTTTGTGAAAAACTGACCCAAAATGCAAAGGGGTTCCCCTTTGAATTTTTGGTGAAAAACTGACCATAAATGCAAAGGGGTACCCCTTTGAGTTTTGGCTGAAAAACTGACCAAAAATACAAAGGGGTACCCCTATGAGTTTTTGGAGAAAAACTGACCCGAAATGCAAAGGGGTACCCCCTTGAGTTTTTTGCTGAAAAACTGACCCAAAATGCAAAGGGGCACCGCTATAAGTTTTTGGTGAAAAAAGTAACCCAAAATGCAAAGGGGTACCCCTTTGAGTATTTGGCTTAAAAACTTAGCCAAAATGCAAAGGGGTACCCCTATGAGTTTTTTGTGAAAAAATGACAAAAATGCAAAGGGGTACCCCTATGAGTTTTTGGTGAAAAAATGGCCAAAAATGCAAAGGGATGCCCCTTTGAGTTTTTGGTGAAAAACTGGCCCAAAATGCAAAAGGGGTACCCCTTTGAATTTTTTGTGAAAAACTGACCCAAAATGCAAAGGGGTACCCCTTTAAACTTTTGGTGAAAAACTGACCCAAAATACTAAGGGGTCCCCCTTTGAGTATTTTGCTTAAAAACTGGGTCAAAATGCTTAAGGGTACTCCTTTGTGTTTTTTGTGAAAAATTGACCCAAAATGTAAAGGGGTACCCCTTTGAGTTTTTGGCTAAAAAACTGACTAAAAATGCAAAGGGGTACCCCTTTGAGTTTTGGTGAAAAACTGACCCAAAATGCAATGGGGTACCCCTTTGAGTTTTTGGCTGAAAAACTGACCCAAAATGCAAAGGAGCACCCCTATGAGTTTTTGGTGAAAAACTAACCAAAAATGCAAAGGGGTACCCCTTTGAGTTTTTGGCTGAAAAACTGACCCAAAATGCAAAGGGGTACCCCTATGAGTTTTTGGATGAAAAACTGACACAAAATGCAAAGGGGCACCCCTATGAGTTTTTGGTGAAAAACTAACCCAAAATGCAAAGGGGTGCACCTTTGAGTTTTTGGCTGAAAAACTGATCAAAAATGCAAAGGGATACCCCTTTGAGTTTTTGGTGAAAAACTGACCCAAAATGCAAAGGGGTACCCCTTTGAATTTTTTTTGAAAAACTGACCCAAAATTCTAAGGGATCCCACTTTGAGTATTTGGCTTAAAAACTGGGTCAAAATGCTTAAGGGTACTCCTTTGTGTTTTTGGTGAAAAACTGACCGGAAATGCAAAGGGGTACCCCTTTGAGTTTTTGGTGAAAAACTGAGCCAAAATGCAAAGGGGTACCCCTTTGAGTATTTGGCTTAAAAACTGGGTCAAAAAGCTTAAGGTTACTCCTATGTGTTTTTTGTGAAAAATTGACCCAAAATGCAAAGGGGTACCCCTTTGAGTTTTTGGCTGAAAAACTTAACAAAAATGCAAAGAGGCACCTCTATGAATTTTTGGTGAAAACTAACCCAAAATGCAAAGGGGTACCCCTTTGAGTTTTTGGCTGAAAAACTGACCAGAAATGCAAAGGGGTACCCCTATGAGTTTTTGGTAAAAAACTGACCCAAATTGCAAAGGGGTCCCCCTTTGAGTATTTGGCTTAAAAAATGGGTCAACATGCTTAAGGGTACTCCTTTGTGTTTTTGGTGAAAAATTGACCCAAAATGCAAAGGGGTACCCCTTTGAGTTTTTGGCTGAAAAACTGACCCAAAATGAAAAGGGGCACCCCTATGGGTTTTTTGTGAAAAACTAACCCAAAATGCAAAGGGGTACCCTTTTGAGTTTTTGGTGAAAAACTGACCCAAAATTCAAAGGGGTGTCCCTTTGAGTATTTGGCTTAAAAACTGGGTCAAAATGCTTAAGGGTACTCCTATGTGTTTTTTGTCAAAAATTGACCCAAAATGCAAAGGGGCACCCCTATGAGTTTTTGGAGAAAAACTAACCCAAAATGCAAAGGGGCACCCCTATAAGTTTTTGGTGAAAAAGTAACCCAAAATGCAAAGGGGTACTCCTTTGAGTTTTTGGCTGAAAAACTGACCCAAAATGCAAAGGGGTACCCCTATGAGTTTTTGGTGAAAAAATGACCAAAAATGCAAAGGGATGCCCCTTTGAGTTTTTGGTGAAAAACTGGCCCAAAATGGAAAAGAGGTACCCCTTTGAATTTTTTGTGAAAAACTGACCCGAAATGCAAAGGGGTACCCCTTTGAATTTTTTGTGAAAAACTGACCCAAAATACTAAGGGGTCCCCCTTTGAGTATTTGGCTTAAAAACTGGGTCAACATGCTTAAGGGTACTCCTTTGTGTTTTTGGTGAAAAATTGACCCAAAATGCAAAGGGGTACCCCTTTGAGTTTTTGGTAAAAAACTGACCCAAATTGCAAAGGGGTCCCCCTTTGAGTATTTGGCTTAAAAATTGGGTCAACATGCTTAAGGGTACTCCTTTGTGTTTTTGGTGAAAAATTGACCCAAAATGCAAAGGGGTACCCCTTTGAGTTTTTGGCTGAAAAACTGACCCAAAATGCAAAGGGGCACCCCTATGGGTTTTTGTGAAAAACTAACCCAAAATGCAAAGGGGTACCCTTTTGAGTTTTTGGTGAAAAACTGACCCAAAATTCAAAGGGGTGTCCCTTTGAGTATTTGGCTTAAAAACTGGGTCAAAATGCTTAAGGGTACTCCTATGTGTTTTTTGTCAAAAATTGACCCAAAATGCAAAGGGGCACCCCTATGAGTTTTTGGAGAAAAACTAACCCAAAATGCAAAGGGGCACCCCTATAAGTTTTTGGTGAAAAAGTAACCCAAAATGCAAAGGGGTACTCCTTTGAGTTTTTGGCTGAAAAACTGACCCAAAATGCAAAGGGGTACCCCTATGAGTTTTTGGTGAAAAAATGACCAAAAATGCAAAGGGATGCCCCTTTGAGTTTTTGGTGAAAAACTGGCCCAAAATGGAAAAGAGGTACCCCTTTGAATTTTTTGTGAAAAACTGACCCGAAATGCAAAGGGGTACCCCTTTGAATTTTTTGTGAAAAACTGACCCAAAATACTAAGGGGTCCCCCTTTGAGTATTTGGCTTAAAAACTGGGTCAACATGCTTAAGGGTACTCCTTTGTGTTTTTGGTGAAAAATTGACCCAAAATGCAAAGGGGTACCCCTTTGAGTTTTTGGTAAAAAACTGACCCAAATTGCAAAGGGGTCCCCCTTTGAGTATTTGGCTTAAAAAATGGGTCAAAATGCTTAAGGGTACTCCTATGTGTTTTTTGTCAAAAATTGACCCAAAATGCAAAGGGGCACCCCTATGAGTTTTTGGAGAAAAACTAACCCAAAATGCAAAGGGGTACCCCTTTGAGTTTTTTGCTGAAAAACTGACCCAAAATGCAAAGGGGCACCCCTTTAAGTTTTTGGTGAAAAAGTAACCCAAAATGCAAAGGGGTACCCCTTTGAGTTTTTGGCTGAAAAACTGACCCAAAATGCAAAGGGGTACCCCTATGAGTTTTTGGTGAAAAAATGACCAAAAATGCAAAGGGATGCCCCTTTGAGTTTTTGGTGAAAAACTGGCCCAAAATGGAAAAGGGGTACCCCTTTGAATTTTTTGTGAAAAACTGACCCAAAATGCAAGGGGTACCCCTTTGAATTTTTTGTGAAAAACTGACCCAAAATACTAAGGGGTCCCCCTTTGAGTATTTGGCTTAAAAACTGGGTCAAAATTCTTAAGGGTACTACTTTGTGTTTTTTTTGAAAAATTGACCCAAAATGTAAAGGGGTACCCCTTTGAGTTTTTGGCTAAAAAACTGACCAAAAATGCAAAGGGGTACCCCTATGAGTTTTTGGTGAAAAACTGACCCAAAATGCAATGGGGTACCCCTTTGAGTTTTTGGCTGAAAAACTGACCCAAAATGCAAAGGAGCACCCCTATGAGTTTTTGGTGAAAAACTAACCAAAAATGCAACGGGGTACCCCTTTGAGTTTTTGGCTGAAAAACTGACCCAAAATGCAAAGGGGTACCGCCATGAGTTTTTGGCTGAAAAACTGACACAAAATGCAAAGGGGCACCCCTATGAGTTTTTGGTGAAAAACTAACCCAAAATGCAAAGGGGTGCACCTTTGAGTTTTTGGCTGAAAAACTGATCAAAAATGCAAAGGGATACCCCTTTGAGTTTTTGGTGAAAAACTGACCCAAAATGCAAAGGGGTACCCCTTTGAATTTTTTTTGAAAAACTGACCCAAAATTCTATGGGATCCCACTTTGAGTATTTGGCTTAAAACTGGGTCAAAATGCTTAAGGGTACTCCTTTGTGTTTTTTGTGAAAAACTGACCCAAAATTCAAAGGGGCACCCCTATGAGTTTTTGGTGAAAAACTAACCCAAAATGCAAAGGGGTACCCCTTTGAGTTTTTGGTGAAAAACTGAGCCAAAATGCAAAGGGGTACCCCTTTGAGTATTTGGCTTAAAACTGGGTCAAAAAGCTTAAGGTTACTCCTATGTGTTTTTTGTGAAAAATTGACCCAAAATGCAAAGGGGTACCCTTTTGAGTTTTTGGCTGAAAAACTTAACAAAAATGCAAAGAGGCACCTCTATGAATTTTTGGTGAAAACCAACACAAAATGCAAAGGGGTACCCCTTTGAGTTTTTGGCTGAAAAACTGACCAGAAATGCAAAGGGGTACCCCTATGAGTTTTTGGTAAAAAAATGACCCAAAATGCAAAGGGGTCCTCCTTTGAGTATTTGACTTAAAAAATGGGTCAACATGCTTAAGGGTACTCCTTTGTGTTTTTGGTGAAAAATTGACCCAAAATGCAAAGGGGTACCCCTTTGAGTTTTTGGCTGAAAAACTGACCCAAAATGCAAAGGGGTACTGCTATGAGTTTTTGGTGAAAAAATGACCAAAAATGCAAAGGGATGCCCCTTTGAGTTTTTGGTGAAAAACTGGCCCAAAATGGAAAAGGGGTACCCCCCCCTTTGAATTTTTTGTGAAAAACTGACCCAAAATGCAAGGGGTACCCCTTTGAATTTTTTGTGAAAAACTGACCCAAAATACTAAGGGGTCCCCCTTTGAGTATATGGCTTCAAAACTGGGTCAAAATTCTTAAGGGTACTCCTTTGTGTTTTTTGTGAAAAATTGACCCAAAATGAAAGGGGTACCCCTTTGAGTTTTTGGCTAAAAAACTGACCAAAAATGCAAAGGGGTACCCCTATGAGTTTTTGGTGAA
>JBBPFJ010001333.1:0-15236 GCA_037975025.1 Excoecaria agallocha | reverse complement strand
ATCACATATATAAATCCACAATTCCAGCAACAAAATCAACATGCAACATGAATAATATTTCCAAACCTGAACATGCAACTTAAATTCTTCACAAATCCTTTAATTTCTTTCTCTTCCTTCTTCTCCAATCTTCTAACTCCCTTCTACCCTTGTAATCTTCTTTAGTTTAGCCTTCCTTCCATGTATGCAACTAAAAAAACATAAGGTGGATTTGTTCAATTATAATGGCTGGATTTGCAAGAGAGAAGATAAGAGAGAAAGGGATGAGAGATATAAAAGATTGCTGATTTTTGATTGAGAGAGAGAGATAGTAAAGTGGACATTAGGCTTTTTCTTTGTTTTCTACATAATATATGCCATCCCTCACTCTCCAACCACTCTCTATTCTCTCTTTAATATACATAAGTTCAAATTTATAGTGGAAAGAAAATCCCTTACTTGGTCCTTCAACAATTTGCATGTCCCACTTTTTCCTATACAATTTTTGCATGTTACTAATTGTGCTTCCAGCTTTTTACTTTTCTTTAATCAACCCCTCACATTCTATCTCTTTTTAAAATTAACCCCATTTAATCTTTATTTAAAAAATTAGCCTCTAAATTTATATCCCCTTTTTATTTAGCCCTCAAACTATATATTATCACTTGACTCTTGTATCCTCTATCAGAGGCAGTTTCTTGAATTCAACTTGTATGTAATTTTTGACCTTCAAAAAGCCATTTATAGCAAATGTTATCTTATAAAAAATTGTTCAAATATGTTTCTAGTTTTTAAAACATCAAGAATCATCTCAAAATCGTTTCTATATTTGTAGATATGCAATTAACACTGAGGTCTGCTCCTAGTGACTAGGCAGCAAACTGTTTCGCATTTATGTTTAAATATAGCCTAGTTAAAGATAGATTTGAAACTTGGTTTCTTCATATGAAATTTAGATATGGATGTCTATTTCAAACCAAATTAGAATCATCTAATTTTTTTCTTTATAACTCGAGATATAGGCAAAAGAGTACCAAAAGGTCAAGCAAAACGTGATAATCCATTCAATAATGTTTAATTAGACTTTGCTAATCTGAAATTACCCTTAAATTCTTCTAGAGCCCATTTTGGATCCTTAAAAATCTCTCCCCCTTAAGGAATTTCGTCCTTGAAATTCATTCATGTATTATTTACTCAAATATATCACTATCATTCTTATACTTCTTTGTCTAATATTATAAACTTTTATTTCATACTATCTCTACCAACTCGCCTTGATGTTTACTTAAATTTAATTTGATTCTCTTATAACTCTCTCTGCATATAAGAGCAACCTTATCATATAGTGACATTCTTACCATGCTCAATGTATATCCTGTCAGTTTCCTTTTTAGTTAGGGCCTATACATGTAACATGATGCTTGATGTTATGCTATGCGTAAATGATGCTTTCATGTATGAAATAAGATGAAAATGTATATTTTCATGTGTTGTATATGTTTTTGCCCCATCCCATGTGTAATGTTTCATCAATTACCCTTGCTCAATAAGGAAACACTGATAGATATATATAGAACATTTTAATGAATCCTCAATTTATCATCTCAAAAGCCTCAACTATAGAGCTTCTCATCAATTTAGTAAAACTTCATCTCATGCCTCAAAATAATTACTACATATTCTACTAGCACACCTATACCATAATCCAATATACTTTTATACTTTTCATATGAGAATTATGTACTATTCAATCTGAAATTAAGATCCCAATAAAAATACTATCAGATATATAGTCCATTTTTGAAACTTCAATCATATACATTTACCCACATATACAGTTATTCATACATCCTTTTTATCAGATTCTATCAAATCATCACACTTTAGTCTAACCATAAAAAACAAGGATATCTAGATTGGCCAACACTCTAAAACTTCCTATGACGACAACTCTAGACACCTATAATAAGAAATGACTAAACATAAGCTTTGATACCACTAATTGTAGCACCCTTATCCTATAATCTATATATATATCACTTTACCTTTCTTATAATGCAAAGTTTAATAGTGCAACTTAAACATAAACCAATTATATAGAGAACATATACTCAAACTTAATACCTAAGAGTGTTATACGATTAAAACTTTACAATATATATTAAAGTCTTTTTTACAAAAATACAACAACTAATTGACATCTTACAATATACAAAGAGCCCAAAAATAAAAGTCTATACTAGTCTTTCTCGTTCACTTGAGTTGGCCATCCAGCTGCAGATATCACCCCAATAACCTAGATGGATGAAACACCTATGCTAAGCTATAAAGCTTAGTAGGAAGCTAAAATCATGATAAACGACCACTCACAGTGATCATCAACATGCACACAACATGCCTCAAATATAACAATGATTCATTTCAAGAAATGAAAGAAATTAAACATTTACATTTACTTATAGAAATCATAAAGTTCAACGGTAAGAATTTGCATTGACGTTTCATTCACCATATATAATCATACAAGTTCCAACATCTTTAGACTTAAATTGAACTATTTATAATATGATTATTTTATTAATCAATGCTTAATCATAAAAGTATAGTTATTTACTATTAATTTCATAAACAATCTTCACAGATATTGAAATTATCTTACATCTATTCTTGTATGTCTTGGATATACACATTAGAATTATATAACAAATCAACACTTTCAATTACCATGAAGTTATTATATTACTGCAGGATTATTTTATAATCCATACGTTATTCATGTTATAACATATTAGATGTATCATAGAAATAAGCCTATCAACCAAACATAACACTTATATATCATCACCATGAATAACAAATACAGGTTAAAGAATGTGTACATGCAACAATGTGAACACATATATAATCATAAGAAAAATATTTCAAAAACAATGGTTGTTACTATCTAACTTTTATAATCTTTAATATGCAATATGCTTATACAATTATAAAATTGTTACATCCATTAAATATTATAATACTCTTTAACCTAATAAAAGTTCCTTCATAAATCATGTATTGGCATACATATTGAAATAAGGTTTATGATCACAAAGGGCATATATATATATCATCAATTTAATCAAAGTATTAATATAATGCAAATTCATCATTTAACAATTAGCATGTATTTTTTATACTAACAGTAATGGTTACATATATTTACTATTGGGCATTCCTTTAGATGTGGGTTTTGTATGCAATAAAAGGAATTTTATTGTAGAATAGTATGAAGTTAATTAAGAACTTTCGTGCCTTATTAAACTTTTCTTAACCTTTGATATTAAAGCCTGCACTATTCTAAAGAGGTTGATAACGGGTTATACGGTAGTACCCGAAGGTACAAAACTGTTGATTATAACGGTGGCACCCGAAGGTACAAATAAGATACCCGAAGATATTAAACGGTGATCCCTTGTAGGGATAAAACTATATGATAAATTGGTGGACCCAAATGGGTTCAAACAAATAACATGGACCCAAACAGGGTCAAACAAATAGCATGAAGCCAAACGGGGTTAAACAAATAACATGGACCGGTCAAACTGACCCAAGCCGGGTCGGCTATAACCCAAACGAGGTTGTTCAAATCAACTATAACTTTTAAATCCAAACAGGGTCACTGTAACTTTTAATTTCAAGTGGACCTAAAAAGGTCAAAACTGTTCAGAAGCAGCTGCAAGGTACCCTTATAGGCATGCCTATCTATCCACATCCTAGACTCAATGCAGGCAATTAAATCC
Organism: Excoecaria agallocha; assembly: GCA_037975025.1. Lineage (NCBI taxonomy): Eukaryota > Viridiplantae > Streptophyta > Magnoliopsida > Malpighiales > Euphorbiaceae > Excoecaria > Excoecaria agallocha. The sequence continues at coordinate 11,475 of JBBPFJ010001333.1, read as the reverse complement.
CTTTGATTTATCTTTCGAATCATATACATATATTTATGTATATATGTACAACTATATGCATAGTTTCATATACATGTTCATGTATAAACTTTATGTTAACATGATATCATAAACATGTACGAGCATAAATAAGTTGTACTCTTGATCAATTCAAATGCATGTAGTTCATTCACATGTATATGAAAACGATACTTATCATCATGCTATCTTAAATTCCAATATTTATTTATTGTATACATACATACAAATATTTCCCATGACTTCAAGATATACAGTAAATTTTAGAATCATATATTGAGTATGCATATCTCTTTACACATTTTTCTATCATACTCGTGTATCACATTTATAGGAATCAATGGATATAAGTGTACACATGTATGTTATCATTATATAATTGTGTATTTATACAATTCACTATGAACACATGTTTTATATCATTACTCTTAAACATATTTCACAAGACAAGCACAATCAGTCAACATAATATAACCAAGTAAAATTAATCATCCATATTTACATTTCAAGGTTGATGTCTAATACTATAGTGTATTAGTAAATTAAATAAATCGATATTAATTTGCTATATTCCTAATTAGCTATAATACTTTAACATTTCATTATCAACTTCATAGTTGAATAATTGTGTAAAAATATACACTATCATTTGATTAAATATATATATAAGCATAATTTCATATAATCATCCATGTACATATTTTTTTAACATACATGTATATACATAACATTTCAATCAAATATTTTACATGTTATTTGTAAATCAATGTATTTTCATGTATACATATATTTAACATAACAACATTTAACACTAAATATTGAAAATTTGTCCTTTAGAATTCTGCACAGTGGCAGAGTTTCAAATCCAACTTATATGCAATTTTTGACCTTGAAAACGCCATTTTTAGCACATTTGTCCTTCTACAAATATGATCCACTATGTTTCCCATTTCTAGAACATCCAAAATTATTTCAATATCACTTCCATAACTCAAGATAATTACACTTCATTAAATACTATTCCTATTAACAGTGTTGTGTATAGGTTTGGAATTAAGCTGAAATTAGATAAGCTTAACCAAATAATTAGGCTTTACTTTCTTCATGAAAAAGTATAGGTTATAATTTAACCTCATAGTATTTCGTTCACTATACAATTAGATATATCATATTTTCCACAATCTATTCCAAAATCGAGAATAACAGCTCACTACAATTTCAAGTGAATATTTGGATAGCATACAAACATATTTAGCCCTAGGTATCTTCTATAAAGTTGTAGGTATGTTTCTTATGTAAAATATAATATTAGAATTAACTCAATTGACGTTTTATAGCCAAAATTATGCTCTAATTTTAGTAACTAGTTCATAATGCTTATATATTTCTATTTATTAAGGATTCCTAAAATTTATTCTCATTACATTTGTTTAACTTATCCTACAAAAATATTCATGGTTATTCTCTAATTATTTACATGCAAGTAAGAGAATAATAATACCCTATATTTCTAATTTCCAAAACATCAAGAATTACCTTAATATCACATTTATAACTCAAGATAATTAAGAAAAACCATAATAGTTCATAATACAGAAAACAGTTTTCATTGCCAATTATAAAATTCATAGAAACATATACGTACATAATTAGACAAAAGTTTCTTCATGAAAGTTGTAGTCATAAATATCTAGTTTACCTAGAATTTTGTATCATCTTATTTTGAGTCTTCTACAATAAAATATTACCAAAATACTAAGGCTAGTTCACTATAACTAGACAAAAGTTTACATCTGATTTCAAATCAAGATTAATCAAACTTAAAAGTAGAATCAAACAAAAGTTCCTGCTACAAAAATACATGTCCATATCTTATGTGTAAAAATAAACTGAAAACACCAAAATTAAAGTTGTATAACTTAAGATATACTCCAAAAACAGAAACCATTTCGTAGTAATCGTACACAGATTATATATATATATATATATATATATATATATATATTTACCAAATGACACATGCAAAGTGAAAATCTTATATTTCTATCTCTAAAAACCACATCACCAACTAAAAGTACATCTCTCACATATATAAATCAACAATTCCAGCAACAAAAACCACATGCAACATGAATAATATTCCCAAACCTGAACATGCAACTTAAATTCTTCACAAATCCTTTAATTTCTTTCTCTTCCTTCTTCTCCAATCTTCTAACTCCCTTCTACCCATGTAATCTTCTTTAGTTTAGCCTTCCTTCCATGTATGCAACTAAAAAAAAACATAAGGTGGATTTGTTCAAGTCTAATGGTTTGATTTACAAGAGATATAAGAGAGAGAGGGATGAGAGATATAGAAGATTGCTGATTTTTGATTGAGAGAGAAAGAATGGTAAAGTGGACATTAGGCTTTTTTCTTTATTTTCTCCATAAAATATGTTGTCCCTCACTCTCCATCCACTCTTTATTCTCTTTTTAACATACATAAGTTCAAATTTATAGTGGAAAGAAAATCCCCTACTTGGTCCTTCAACAATTTGCATGTCCCACTTTTTCCTATATAATTTTTGAATGTTACTAATTGTGCTTTCATAAATCAACCCCTTACATTCTATCTCTTTTTCAAATTCCCCCACTTAATCTTTATTTAAACATTATCCTTTAAATTTATATCCCCTTTTTATTTAGCCCTCAAACTATATATTATCACTTGACTATTGTATCCTCTATCACATGCAGTTTTTTGAATTCGACTTGTATGTAATTTTTGACCTTAAAAAGGCCATTTTTAGCAAATGTTATCTTCTACAAACTTGTTGAACTATGTTTCTAGGTTTTAAAACATCAAGAATAATCTCAAAATCGTTTCTATATTTGTAGATATGTACTTAACACTGAGGTCTGTGCCTAGTGACTAGGCAGCTGACTATTCCGCATTTATGTTTAAATATAGCCTAGTTAAAGATAGATTTGAAACTTGCTTTCTTCATATGAAATTTGGATATGGATGTATATTTTCAAACCCAATTGAAATCATCTAATTTGGTGCTCTATAACTCGAGATATAGGCAAAATAATACCTAAAGGTCAAGCAAAATGTGATAATCCATTCGACAATGTTTAATTAGACTTTACTAATCTGAAATTGCCTTTGAATTATTATAGGGCCTATTTGGGTCCTTACAGTCATCCTCGTACTTAAACGGGCAATGAAAAGATGTTAGAAATCTCTTGCATGCAAAGGATACACTTCTGATGTTTTTTGGATAAGGGCACCCCAACCAATGTTTCTACCATTGTAATAATTTTCGTCCAAAGATCGACAGCTACAATGTCAAGAAAGATTCTATTTAAATGCACTAGATTCACATATGTGGCTATCCCAAAGTACTCATATAGTTTGACATTTTTCAAATCAACATAAGGTGGATGTGTAGTCCTAATGAACTGGAAGTACCAACATGCCTTGGAGCTACTACACAATTTAGAGTAGCAAAGTGAGTGTCTAAAAGTTAAAGTTGAAAAACATCATCCCGAAGAGAAATAAGTCAAAATTAAAACAAGTTCATCAATTGTTGATACATCATTTTAAATGGCTAAAGAGTGGATATCAAGTGTGGAAAAAAAGCAATGACATATAATATTGGTTAAAGATGGTTGAGACTAAAAAAAATGAAGCAAAAGAATTGAACTCAATCATTAAGACGTTCATCAAACACATGGTGTACATAAAATAACTAAGCTAATTTAAAAGTAATCTCAACAAATACCAAGCTAACAATTGAAATCATACTTCAATCTCAAACAACAAGTAAGCTAAGAGCAATTTAAATGTAAGTGAACATTATATGAATGAAAAATCAGGGTTAAACAAATCTAAATTCAAGAATACTAAGCCCACACCAAATCAATCCATGTAAAATAAGAATGTAAATGGAAAGATTAAACAAAGTATAAAGCATTTATTTGATGATATGAGGATGAGAAGTGATGAAAAACTAAAGTTAGAACTGTGTGCCTTGGGTAGGAGGTGTTTATCTCAAGTGAGGGAGAGCAAAAATGGCTAAGAAAGAAGCTTATCTCGGTAGAGGAAGGGGTAAGGGCCTTTTATAAGCTTGGTTCATCGATGGAGGGAGAATGGCCCTCGATGGAGGAGATTTGCTCAGTATAAGGGAGAAGAGTCCCTTGATTGAGGGAAATTTCCCCTCTACCAAAGAGAATGTATTGGATGAAAGAGTGGGCATGTGCCTCGGTGCAGGAAAAATCTCCTCTACTCAAGAGAAAGTTATGGGACAAGGGAGCAAGGCTTCCTCGATGGAGGAGATATTCCCAATATCTAGGTGATGATCTCGAAAACTTCAAGGTAAAAATATTTTAACACTTTATTACTCAAATCACCTCAATGAAACTTAATCCCCTTTAATTTTTCCTCTTTCCTTCTATGACTTCACCTCCACATGTTTAACTAAATCCACACAAGGTCTCCAAAAATTAAGTCCAACAAAACCCTATTTACACACCACCTTGAACACTTTACCAAAAACTTAGACAAATCATTAATAGACTAAATGAGAGACAAACATACCCTATTAAGCTGCAATCCAAATCCACACCACACTTTGAGTATAAATAACTTGCCTTTTAATTCATGAATCAAAAAATTTAGCAAAAAAAAAAAACTAAAGCTCACACTTCAACAATGAAAACAAGGTAAAGAAATACACAATCAAATCAAAGCAAAATTAAAGATTTTAGTTCTAAATTTCTAAATTCTTCAGGTAGACTTTGTAAAACCACCTTGCTTGTCATGGAGAAACCAAGGTTGCTTCAGTAATCTCTAATTAAGTAATATGATAAGGCTTCAATCTGTGGTCATTAACTATGTATTTGCGAACATCCTTTTTGATTCTTAATAGTGATAACTCGGAATTCATTATTTAAAATCACTTGATATGGCCCTATCCATTGAGGTTTTAGCTTACCTAGAAACAACCTCAATCGACTATTATAGTGCAAAATGGACATCCTAGGAAAAAATTCCTTCAAACCATGCTAGCACTTCATTTCTCCTTGTATAAGGGAGCATTATCATATAACCATTGTCAAACTCCTTAAGTTCATTAATCTGTAAACATCTCTTTTCACTTACACATCTTAGATCAAAATTAAGCAACCTTATAGCCCAATATGCCTTGTGCTCTACTATATGAATATTACTTATGTATATCACATGCATGCTTACTCTTCTTAGCTTTACTACTTGTGAGTTACAGCATTTCTCATAAGTTATATACATCTTATAACATAACTGGCCATAAAGCAAAACATATGATAATACTATTACAAATACATCCTACATCAAGATCTACAGTCGGTAGTTGGCCTTCCTGATGCAGAGATCGTCCCTGAGCAAAAGTCTTGGTAACAGTACCTACACGGATGATAACACGTGCTAAGCTATAAAGCTTAGTGGGGAATATCTATAGATGGATGACCACTCACAACGGTCATCAAAATATACATACAATGTGTATAATAATAAATAACATGTACAACATATCATGTCATTAACAACAAATACCTTAAAGCATAAAACATATTCTCATGTACCTAAACATTTTACCCACAAGAGTAACAAATATTCTCATATTCATAATTCATATGGACAGCAATTTTCCATGTAAACATATTCAAATAAAACATAATACCTGTGGGCAAACCAACAATGTAATCCACAATATCAATCTTTAGTCGAATAACTTTAACTGTTTAATTTTTTATCAATAATGTGAATAACGTTTAGCCTGCCTTAGCTTTATCAGTGGATAACGGGAACTATGGATACACATCGGTATCAAGAAGAAGGATATTCGAAGATATCAGATCTATAGACCCAAACTGGGCCACACTATATTATGGACCGGTCAAGCAGACCCAAACGAGGTCACCTATCAACCCAAACGGGGCTGATCATGATCCAAACGGGATCATATATACTATAGACCCAATTGGACCAAACTATGGCAGATGCAATTTCCCTATAGGTGCCTATCTATCCACATCTAAAACTCTATCGCATGCAGAACTATATTCGTGTTCAATCACATATTAAGACTGTATTCATAGTATACTATTTGTACAGATATAGAGTCTTGTAAAACTATAAATTCTCTAGTGCATAAACAAATATATGCCCATTTCATAAGCCAAATTACACAATTAGCTCATCCATTTCATGTGACTATAGTTTGCATCGTGACATATAGGCATGACATATAATCATCATATCATATACTTGATCATGTTCTCATTAAGTGTCTCACATGTTCATAGTCATGCTACAACATCTTCTATCTCATAGGGCATTTACATGCTCATACATTCATGTACATAATCATAAATGTACATACCTGTAGGTACATTCGCTCATAGTAGGCTTATTCCTATAAGCATGTTTACATACATACATACATATATTATATATATATATATATATATATATATATATATATGCATTTATCATCATACAGATCATGTCACTTTCATATCATAGGATTACATATGTACACATCAATTAGGCATATGACAATCATGTACAAGTTTAATTACATGTATAGGTTAGGTATTTCATTACTAATCTTTATTCATATACACAACGAATGTACATGTATGCATATAATTCTTTCATCGATAGTCATATTACATGCCCTGTCCAATTCTATTTTACTATCATAAAAATACTATTCATCTCAATTTAATTAGTAATCATAGAGTCAAGTGCATCAAAATTCATCTCCATATCTAACCTATAGCTTGAGTTATTTGAAAAATACTATAGGTTGTTTTAAACCAAATTGTGTGGAATGTCATTTAAACAATTTATAATGTAAAAATTAGAAGGATTTAAACCAACATTTCTTCATCAAAGTTAGACTTTCATGTCTCTAATTTTTATAGAATTTCATTTTGTAACATTTCAACATCTCTACAAAAAGATATGCCCATTTCCATAAATTTTGTTTCTGTGTGCAGTCTAGGAACTAGTCCAGATTCAATCCTAAATTCCATATACTTAAATGCAGATTCAAGTCTAGGTTACTTCACATGAAATATAGGTAGAGAAGTCTATTTTCCAATGCAAAAAGAATCATTCAGTTTGTTGTCTATAACTCAACTTATGAGCAAAACATTCCAGACAGGACATTCAGTCGTGAAGAGGTTCACGAGTGAAGCTTATAAAGACAAAACTCACATCTCGTGAAGAGTTTCATGAAAAGTTTCATGAGTGGAGAAGAAAAACTATACTTCATAACTTGTGAAGAGCTTCACGAGTCGGACTAATGTTCACGACTCTTGATCACGAGTCAGACTAATGTTCATAACTCTTAAAGAGCTTCACGAGTGACCCAACATTGGAAGAAGATGCACGACTCGTGAAGAGCTTCACGAGTCAAACAAAAGTTCATGACTCATGAAGCCATTCACGACTCAGCAAAGACAGTCTTCTTCAACCTCACATCGATAAAATTCAGCAAAACGTAACTTTGAATTCTGTAAATTCTACCCAGTTCCAACAATCAATTTCACATGCAATATGAATAGCCTTAATTCCCATAACTTGGCTGACAAACCCAATGTCTTCAACCTCTAGTAATACCCTTTCCTTTACTCTTCCTTCCTTCCTCTTCTCCTTCAGAAAAATGAACGTCATACAAGTTTCCAGCACTGTTAACGTTCTTTTTAATCAAAATGAAAAGAAGAAGAAGAAGATGATGAAGGGTCCAATTAGCAGTTCAATTACCTTAAGTTTAATGCATTATACTCTTGATTAACCAACTAAAATTATCATCTAAATGTTTGAGATGAATCAATGGGAGTGAGAGAAGGATGAGATGAAGATTTTTCTGGTTTTTCTCTCCTTTACAAGCCGATCAGCACACATCTACACGACACCTCCATCTCCACTAACTCAAGCCTCTTATACCAACAAAGAAATCCCCTCTTTAGTCCCTTGAAAATTTGCATGTTAAACTTTAACCTCTCCATTTAATTCCTTTCAAACATTAACCTATCCATTTATTCCTTCTCTCAAATTGACCTTTAAACAATCATTTCTATCCATATTTGACCCTTGAGTTTCCAAAACAATACATTTACCCCAAAGTAACACCTTTTTACTTCATTGCACCCTTAATTAACATTAAACCATGCTTTACAATTTTATTTTCATGAAAAATCATAATAACATGATAATTTACCCTCACTTAACCCATACTTATACAAATTCCTTATTTAATTTAATCTTAATCAATTAAAAATCTCATTCAAATATGCAAATTAGATTAGGGTCATGTTGGGGGCCTTATAGAATTAATTAAATAAATTGTTGTAGCTCTTAGGTAAGAGAGTTATACTTGTCAAATTTAAGATTTGTTTTAATCTCAGAGAAGTAACTCATCAGCCCATAGGTTTCCAAGATTTTGTTGATAAAGAAGGTATTTGCATCACTTACTATCCTCAAATCACACCTGAAAAGTTTTATGCATTGATCCATATATCTCATATTTTCTTATTCCTATACTTTAAATTTTAATACGAAACAAAATTATATACATATATATATATATATATATATATATGAGCAATATTGTAGTACCCAAAAGCATGAGTTGATTTAATAGCAGAGATAATGATGGGATGCAATTGAATTTGTTTTAAGCACTTGGATCTTTCATTATTAATTAAACTATTCACAAAAAATATAATATATATGTGATAAGCGATTTCATTTTTAAATGTTTGTTGAGAAAGAAGAACAAACTATACACCAATGGGATACTAATTCCATAAAATATCCTTTCATTCAAAGTTAAGGGATCTTAAATAAAATTATAATATTCTAATTATTTCATTGTAATTAGCCAATTAATATAATAGCCAATCATTAATTAACTACATATTTCTATGAATGATTAGTGTAGGCAAAGTTTTAATCTTGGTTCAAGCTTTATTTGCTTAAATTTTTTGTTCTTGGACATCTTAAAAAGATATATATGTGTGTGTGTGTGTATCAGGGCCATTAGCAACAAAATCGTAAATTTAGTTTCTGGATATAGTGTATTATCTTTTGTTTAAGATCAAAATCAAATATTATTTTTTCTTGAGTTTTCTATTACTACTAACTATTAACCTCACCATCTCTTGAACATTTTTTATTATGTTTATTTGTATATTTTATTTTATTTTATTTGATGAAATAAGATAAATAGAATCATGATCGAAATTTCTCCTTAAATTTAAATAGAAGCATATAATTTTATTGCTTCATTAATCAATGCTGGGACTGCTTCTTATATAATCCCATTATATACATTAACCATACTTATACAAACCTTTACATCTGAAATTGGCTTCTTCTTGTGTTTATATTTTGCTTATCTTTATTGCTTTAGTTGTCATTGATTGTTTGTATGATATGAGTTTGATGGGGCTGCACAGATAATAATTTTAATTTTTTTTTATTTTATTTTGCATTTTAATTTTTTCTGTGACACATGAATTAATTATGTTGTTTGCTATATATTGTTGTATATTATGATTAACTAGAGTAATTCTCTATTTCTGTGACACATGAATTAATTATGTTCTTTTATCAATAGAAATCATGTGATGAATATTTACTTTGGCTATTATTACTTGTAGTAGCTAAAGAGGAAGAGAACGGAGAGAGCCCATTTGCCTGTGAAAGAAGAAGTAGTTTGCAAAATAATGGGTTATGTCATTTGTATTAGAATAGATAAGTATATGTATTAGAATATCTCAAGTTTATGTTAGCCAAGTATTTGTATAAAATAGTGTTTAATTGACAGGTTAATTTGGAACATGTTATTAGTATGTTGATGTATTATTATAACTAGTATATTGTTTGTGATAATTTATGTATGATTTCAATTATATTAATACCATTCTGTTTTGTTTAAATTATATATATATATATATATATATATATATATATATATATATATATATATATATTATATATATATATATATATATATATATATATATATATTTGTTAATTATACAGGATGAAATTAATAAATATAAAAAATAAACTATTTTATCATTTCTTGACGGATCATGACACCAAATTATAAGTAATTTGTAATAAATTAGAAATTTAAAAATAATTTGTGACAAAATTAGCGACTAACAATTCATCACTACCATTTAGAGATGGAAATTATTAGCAACAACTTTGTGACAAAATTAGCGACTAACAATTCATCACTACTATTTAGAGATGGAAAATATTAGCAACAACTGTCTCTATTGACACAAATTTATTAGCGACAAAACTTTTGTCGCTAACAATTATTATTATATTTATCACGACTAATTTTAAAATGTATTTAGTGACTGTTATATCCTTTTTTGCGATGAAAATTTCGTCGCAAAATTAGCGACAATTTTAGATTCCGTTGCAAATAATTAGTGATTAGGTTATTTGCAACTGCTCGTCGCCCAATCGCTAAACTAGATTAGTGACAGAAAAAGGCCAATTAGCGATGAAAACTGCCATCGCGAATTGATATATATGTTTATCATTGCAATGTAATTTCAAAGAGTTATATCAAAATGTTAACTCGGACATTATCATATTTATGGATAGCTAAGTGATAACTCATTACCAAATAATTTCAATATAAATACCATAATATTAAGCTATATTGTGCATAGCATACATCTATAAAAACTTTACGTAAGCCTTTGGTAACTGAATGTCAGCAAAACGGACACTCACGACAATGGACATACCAAAACGATTTCCATTTTTGATGTCCAACCATCCAAAAAATACTTATGTTTGGCATTAAATACTTTTCTACCTAAATTTTTGGTGATGGTATTGGCATTTAAAAAAAAGTTTAAGGGTATATTTGTAATTTTTTACATATAGTTTGAAGCAAATTTGATCATTTGTCTATTTATTTTAGCCCATGCCAAGATTTTAGCAACGTGTCCGCCACGTATCACTCTTTTTCTATTGTGATATCTTATCTATCGTGGCACCTTACATGGAAAGTTTATATTTTTACATAAATTTTCATTTTTCATTAATACTATTAGGCAATGATAATGGCACTTAAAAAATAAAAAAAAAATATGTACTATCACATAATTTAAAGATAAATTTGATCATTTTTCTTTCTTTATGTTGCTCTGCTAATATGTGTCAGTAGGTATGCATAAGGTATGCGACCTACCTTTTGATCCCTTTGCTACCAAACATTATGACATATACAAAGCCTGCACGTAAGTTAATATGGGACCATGAATCATTGCAGGTATGCTAACACAAATAACTAGAAGGCTACAGAAAATGATGGCCTTTTGTTTGGACAGGGTCATGATAGTTTAAATAAGTGATTTTAAATTTAAATTTGACTAGAACTT
>JBBPFJ010001332.1:0-15252 GCA_037975025.1 Excoecaria agallocha | reverse complement strand
CATAATTCATATACATAGTCAGTATTCTAATAAAATGGAATAAATTGATAACTAAATTTTATATATGTATAATCTTTGTGAATAATATTACTTATCAAAAAATATAAATTTCTTTTCTTCAAAATAAAATATGAAGTCATATTTTTTTTTATATACTTCTTTCTTATTTATTTCTCTCTAGATTTTTCTTCGTAGTTTTCATTTTAGAACTGTAAGTTCTATAATAGAAGAAAAATAAGCTTTGCTTTTATACTAAACAGAGAAAATAAAAAAATTTTGGTTGATTAGAAAAGAACTGATCATAACAAGGAAATTCAATCAAATATTTCAAGATTTGTTTATCTTTCTAAATCAAGAAAGAAAAATGATTCGTTTTTATATTTTTTGAATTTAAATATTCAAAATAATTATTCTGATTTAAAAAAATTATTAGGTTTGTTAGAATAATACATCAATTATTTATGAGTTTATTGATTTTAATATCTTTTTAGGTGTAATAAAAATAATAAGAAGGTTTATTAATTAATAAGTATATATAGTGTACTACACTACATATCAGGGAAGCCATGTCAAAACATAAATAACTGATCCTATTCCAAAATATGATTCCATGAGCCAAAATTATACAATGTGTTCATTTTTTGTCCAAATTGAATATATTGCATTTATTTTGCCCAAACTCTATACATTGCATTTACTTTTGTCCAAAATGAATATGTTGTATTTACTTTTTGTCAAAACTAAATGCATTATATTCACTTTTTATCCAAATTTAATAAATTGTATTCACTTTTAATTTGACATTTAGCTTTAACATTGCTTTAAAAATTCTTGTTTTATATGTAAAGTAGATATTGCAATAATTTAATTTTATTTGTTTTTTTTCTACTAAATGTGATAGTTTGTATGTAAAATAATGAATCAATTTATAGTTTCAATATATTTTAATGATGACTTAATAACCTTTTTATAAGCTCAATATGGCTCGTAAAAGTTATTTTTGTCCTAAAAATATTAAAAAATATACATTTACATTATTATCCCTATTTGAGCCACTTAATTTGAGCCCTTAAGTTTTTCCGTAAATAAAAATACGTAAGAGCAAAAAGTCTTTGCAAATACAAGAGCAAATGAAGGGTAATTTAAGCTCTATAAAAGTTAATTAGAGATTACAAATTTATATGTTATTGAGAATTTTACATAATAATGAGTATCATGAGCATCCCTCATCTTGGTTCATTTTTACATGGCTGTCTTAACAATTTAAAATCATTTTCTAATAATTATATGATTATCATTCATTTTAAATTTGATCAAAATTTTCAAAAAAAAACCCACAAATAAAACAATTGTCTTACATAAAAAAATCTCTATAATATTATGCTTAAGAAAAAAACAAAGACTATTAGGAGGACTGATAAGAACATGAAAATTTGAGAAGAAATTATAGACTAAATGAAAGAGATGATCAATGAAACTCGCAAGTCTATCAATAAAATAAAATAAAATAAAATAAAAAAGATTCTTTTTTCATTATTTTTAATGGAAAAAAATAATAGTAAGAGCTTGAACCACCAATAGAGCAAATGAGCAATCTTTATGAAGAAGAAGGGCTGGTATAAGATAATTGTTTTTTTTTTTTAATAATTACATTAAGGATAAGGGCTAGATTTATCTCTAAAATATTAAAAATGGTGTATATTTGCCTTAATTAAATTTTGAGTGAAATTTACCCATTGACTATATTTTTGGATCAAAATTATTCTCATTATTATGCAATTGGATTAATTTTACCATTGAAACTAATGAAATTGCAAGCAAATAAAAATACACATAATAAGCCGATTGAAGTGACCCAAACTTATCATATATAAACTGTAAATTGATATTTTGTTCTAACTCTAGAAAAAAATATTAAAATTTCTTTCTATTAAATAGTTTTTATATGCTTATCCAGAGTTTGGCTATTTTGACCAACTTAATATTATAAAAACCATTTTTTCAAGAGTTAAAAGATTGTATCAATTTATAATACACACATCAAGTTTAAATCTCAATTAGTTTGTTATGTATTTTTTTATTTGCTTATCTGGAATCTATTTATTTTTAATGAAGGAGTCTAAATACGCCTATTATTCCCGATATGTAATGAGATCCATATCAATATGAAAATTATTCTGATATAGAAGTGATCTATATTAGAAAGGAAATAATATAGATATGAAAAGAGATCCATATCAAATCCCTTAATTAGGAAAAGTTCCTTATTTGAAAAAAGAAGTTTCCTTTTTCAATTAATTTCTTTTAAAGTATTAATTTCCTATTTTAGAGCATAAGGAATTATATATAGACCTTGGATATAATATGCAAAATATATAAGAAATTTTTACGTGTACTGAAACTCACAGAAATTTTCTCTCCCCATATTTTCTCTTCAAAGGGTAGACCGTGGATTCAAACTTTTATCCTGCATTTGTTGTATGTGGATAAAGCTTGGAAGTGATATGAAATGAGATCTTCCATTTCTGCTACCTCATTTTTTATGCTATAAGAGGTAACTTTGGTTCATTCATTTTCGGATATATATTGCATTATATATGTATATATATATATCTAACATTGGTATCAGAGCCATTATTTTTGCATTCTAGCATATGTTTTTATTTGATCTCTAATGTACAAGTAATCAAATAGCTTGCATGAACACCAAATGTTTTTTTATTGTGTTCTTAATTTATATTTTCATATATATATATATATATATTTGTGTATGTGTACACTAAAAATTGGATAAAAGTCGGTAACGCTAAATACGATCGTCAAAAAATGCCTCTAGAGTTGTACATGTGTAAGGCACCTGTCAGAGTGAAATGTCACATTAACATATGAACCAATGGAGCCCTAACACATGGATCACTTTGGTGGTGCCATGTGTCAGCACCATATATCAGGATGATATGTGTGGTGCCCCTACTTATGCCTTAGAAGGATGTAAACAATAATCTTATTAATGCATGCTTGATGTTAATATAAAGTAGGTAGGGACCTAGAGGTAAATATTTTAAATGAGAAGGGGCAATTTGTTCATTATACATTAAGTCACACATGCACCTAATTCGGGGAAGATGTGATTTAGGGGTTCAATTGAAAGACAAGATAGAAAGATTTAGGGTTAGAATGAGAAATTAAAGCAATTAAGAGAGCTAAGTGTAATTTTCCTAAGGTAGATAAATGGACCAATAGGGAAAGGACACCTAGTTTCCTAAAGAATTATTAAAGAATGCAAAAATTTTGATATTTAAGGGGGATGTAGTGGCCGACCATCCCAAAATAAAAAAGAAAACAACCAATTTTCTCTTCAATTAACCCTTAAAAAATCCCTAAATCTTAACCCTAGCTTAGTGAAGAGAGAGAATTTAGTGTTTAGCCTATTTCAAAGGTAATAACTCTTTGTTCTTTTCTCTTCTCTTCTTATTCCTTGTAATTACCTAATGAATTGGGGAAGTAGATAAATCATCAAGCATGATACTTTGTGATTTTTATTATGTAGAAGGAGAGAAAGCTAAAGGCAAGGAGAAGGTAATGGAAAGGGCTTGAAGAAAATGTTAGCGAAAGAGGTAAGGGAACTTCTACATGGTGCATGTGTGTGTTTGCTTTTAAATATAGTATTGTAGGGATGATTTGGATGTGTTATAAGATGAAACATGAATGTGACGTGGCTTTGTTACATAAGTTGGGTTGTGAGAGTTTTCCTTTAGAGAGGAAGGATCCGTCTTAGGATTTACTAGATCTAGTCACACTGTTTTGCTCATAACTAAAGTCATAAAGCTGTGAATTTGATGATTCTAGTTAAGTTAAAAACTAGACTCATGGACCTAGATTTCATATGAAGAGGTCAAAGTTTTTTTTTTCCCTGTAAGAGGGCCAAAACTTAGCTTGAACTTTGACTATGTCTATTATCCTTCCATTGGAGGCTGTCTATATTGTTTTAACAATATCTGAAGATTGATAAGTTTGAATATAGTGATTGTTGATGTTTTAGAAACTAAAAACATTGATGAACAACTTTGTAGAATATCACTTTGTTTAGAAAATTTATCTATTATGTGTAAACCTCAATGCAAAGTCGAGCAGAATGATTGCCTAAATACTTTTCCTTCTATCGTGCTCATGACTCCTATTGTGCTCGTGACAGAGAACATGTGCCTTCCCTTTTGTTTCCTTCTTTCTTTTTTTTTTCTTTTCCTTTTACAACTGCCTACCCTTATGGTTCACGCTTGCGACAGAGCATGCTAGATGCAAACCAAACACCCTCTTTCGTGCTCGCTATAGAACATTCCTACCTTTTACTTAGTTTTTCCATTTTCTTTCACGTCTACCTACCTTTGCATGTTGTGCATGTAACAAAATATAGTATACACAACTCCTTGACTCCGAGATGTTTTTTTATTGAATAGGTAAATTGAAGTTTATCGATGTATGTATGAACTTGTACAAAGGCACATATAGTACACATGATTTATAATACTTCAATGAGATAATACACATGTATATGTGTGCTTAAATTATTGAAATTATATAATGATAGTTGAGTGGCATTAACATAATTATCTATGAACATTTGCATGTGTAAATATGAAGTATAATGAATTGTACACAATAAAAAAAGTAATATGATAAATGATCAATGGCTACACATAGAGTTTAGTGGTGGATAGATAGGCATGCCTATAGGGTATATATGCAGCTGCCACAGTCCTAACCCTGTTTGGATCTACAGTTATCCCCATTTGGATCCATAGATTTGATACCTTCGGGTATCCATATGAATAATACTTTCGGATATTCACATGATTGATACCTATGAGTATCCACAACACATGTTATCCACATTTATAAAACTTAGGTAGACACTTGCAAGCAATGTTATTAAAATCGGACCATATCGATCGGTTGAACCTGTTAAAATATGAACCGATAAGCTAACCGGTTGGTTTAACTATTAAAAATAAAATTGATAAAAAATTGAATTGAACCGAAAAACCAGACAAAACCGAATTTTTGGCTAAAATGAGTAAAAAATTATAATTTTTTGTATATTTTCACACACACAAACACATATTTGTAAATTTCCATTATTTATTTATTCAAAAAATTAGTATTTTAAATTCTAAAAATATCACGTAATAATTTAATTTATTTATTATTTATTTGGGTTCATTGTAATTAAATATAATTATATTCATATATATAAGGTTAATATTCTCTATGTTTGTTTCATTAGTACTCTATCTAAACAAGAAATTTTTTTCATGATATGATTATATTTTTATATTTTTAACACATGATATTTAAAAATTCATAATTAAGCACTTATAGTAATAAAATTGAAATTATATTTTATAACTTATTATTAGGATATTTGTGACATATTTAATGTTTGATGAATATATATATATATATATATATTTGTAAATTTTTATTATTTATTTATTTGAAAATTAGTATTTTAAATTCTAAAAATGTCACATAATAATTTAATATACTTATTATCTATTTGAATTTATTGTAATTAAATATAATTATACTCATATATGCAAGGTCAATATTTTTTTTATTTGCTTCATTAGTATTCCATCTAAATAAGAAATTTTTTTCATGATATGATTATATTTTTATATTTCTAACATATGATATTTAAAAATTCATAATTAAACACTTATAATAATAAAATTTAAATTATGTTTTATAACTTATTATTGGGATATTTGTGATATATATTTAATGTTTGATGAATATTTTTTTTAATTTTTATATAGTAATATTTATAAAATTATATTAAATAATAATATTTTAAAAATAAAAAAATTCGATTGAACCTGGTCGAACCACAAATCCTCAGTCTTGTCGGTTCTTTATCCGGTCCAATTTTAATAACATTGCTTGCAAGAAATAATAATTGGTTGAATGAATGTTGAATATTTAATACTCAATAATAATATGCTATACGTGTAATGGCCTCAACATCGGGTCAACCGTGAACAGTACTTTTCGATGGTAAATAGTATTTTTCGGACCTGAAAGGACACCCGAAAGTCAAAAATATTTTATTGAACCATCGGAAAGTATTGGTCATGGTGAGTACAGGGTTGAAATTTGAAGTGAAATTGAGGTCAAACGGACATCAAAAGGTCAAAAATACAAAAAAGGTAGCAAGTCAATTTCCCTGATAGGGAAGAAGACTTAATTTTGCATAATTTATTAAAAATAGTAAACTATCTCCAAAAATTACCACATTTTACATATCTTCATGAATTTTTATGTAGAATTTTTTTGTGATGAGAATTGAATTTTTCGGTGATACTGTCAGTTATCGAATCGGATCGATAAGTTTGAATCGGATCGATAACAGACTCCGATTGAGCCAAAAATTTAGGTACTAGCTATTTTTTATGTGTTAAGAATGATAAAATTAAAATTAGAGTGATTTGAAGTGGGAAAGTGAGATAATTCTATTTGGGCCTTAATTAGCCTAAAATGGGCCTTAATTTCAAATTGGACAAAGCCCATTAATTAGGCCCACCCTTAAGCCCATTTGAGAGAATATAAAAGCTTGGAATATCTGAGAAATTCTCAAAAAATTCCAGCTTCTTCTTCCCCCATTAAGTGGTCAAATATGGCTCATTCTCTCCCTCTCTCTTATTTTCTTCATAATTACTCCAAATTTTCCATAAATTCCAACATACAAGATGAAGTTTCATCTCTCTAGGTCACCCTAGTGGCCTCAATTAAGTAATTTGAGCAAGGAAAGGCAAGAAATCAAGTTGAGAAAGAAAAAGGGGTAAGATAGAATTTAAGAAATTTATTGATTTTAATTGATTCTTTAATATTGTTTATAGATTTTGAGGTGTAGAAGCTAATTATGAGCTTAAATTTTGCATTTGAGGACAAAAAATAGGATTTTATGAGGTTATTTGGCCGGCCATGGTAGGATTAAGTGAAGAAGAAGGAGTTTTCATGGATTAAAGCAAGGAAAAGGGAGGCTTAGGCACCTATAAGCAAGAGAAAAATGTAAGTGGCTGTAAAATCCTTTGATTTTTCCTTTATGTGAATTAATTTCTTTTATGTAATTTAGGAAAAATAAGTTAGAATGATGAGTAATTGAAATTAATGTGAGATTAATGTAATTAGATCATAAATAATGCCATAGGAATGCTTAATTTAAATTAAGATAATTTTTAAGGTAAATAACCTATGGTGGCCGAATTATACCTAAGAAAAAATTAAGTGTAATTTGCATAATTAGGATGAATAATGATCCAAAACAAGCCTAATTATGATAAATATTGTCTATGAAATTTTTTAAGAATTTATTGAAATTAATTGAGAATTTTTAAGTTAGTTATAAGTGCATGTATATAATGTATGTAATGAATTATTGTAGAATAATTCATAAAATAAGTGAAAAATAGTAGTAAAGGTGAAATAATGTAGCCACAATTTTTTATGAAATTTATAGAAATTATTTGAATACTTTTAGAATATTTGTTAAATAATGTAGTTAACAAAATAACGAAATTTTGTTAATTATGTCATAAAATGATAATAATTGTGGAATAAAGTCTATATAAATTTTTGTGAAATTTATATGAAATATGAGAATATTTTTGAAATAATTATTGAGCTATGAAAGTAATAAAAATAATGAATTATTGGAAAATAATTCATAAAATGGGTGAAATGATGGAAATTGTAAAATAATATGCATATGAATTTTCGTAGATTTTATATGAATTACTAGAATATTTTTGAAATAAAATATTGAATATGTTAAATAAAAAATATTAAATTATTGAGATATAATTCAATAAATAAGTACATGATGATAAATTAATGTGAAATAAATTATTTTCGTATAAAAAGAAATGAAAAAGCCAATTATTACATTTACGAAAAATAAAATAATAAATTTTTATCAATATAACTCGTAATTGTTTAAAAAGTTATAAAATAAATGTTTGACTAATTTATCAAAATAAATTAGTCAATAAAAAGTATTAAAAGAGTGAATTATTATAAAATAATTCACCAACTGAATAAAAGTTGGCATACCTGATGACTAAAATTTCGGACAGAAAAAAAAATCGTCAAAAAGTTAATTATTGAATTATTAGAAAAATAATTCATAGAGGATTACACAAAAAGAATAAAATAAATTGTGAATTATAATGCTATAATTCATAAAGTTTATAAAAAGACTGAAAAGTTTTAAGTGTCCAAGTGAATTATTGAAGAATAATTTACAAAAGTGATTAAAAAGATAAAGTGAAAAAGAAAGAAAAGAAGTAAAAGAAAGAGAAAGCTACTGAATGGTCAAAAGCACTAAAAAGAGTGCGATTGACAAAAATGTATTGTATCAAGAAATAAAGGAAAAAACCTAAAGATTTTTAAATGTTTAAAAATTATTTAAAATATAATTAATTGTTTTGCCCTTAGCAATAGTCATGTAATGATATTCTTGTTTAGGATATAATTGGCTAGCTATAAGGACACTCTATACCGCGGTACAAGTCATGACAACTTGCTTTGCTATGGGTAGGATCTCCGATCTCCATACCTTCAGTATTTTAAGTGAAAGTGAAAGTGAAATATTTTTCGAAAAATGGTCCCTTGGGGATTATTTTTCTCTCAGTGGGATCTTTGGGTCAAAGTCCCGTATATTCTTTTTGAGAATCCTGCTTTATTGCAGTAGAGGCGTATCGTAATAGATAAATCAGTATTGTCTAAATGAATTGAATGTAAAGTTTATAATGAAAAATGATTTGTTTGAAAAAAAATGAAAAATTGGGATAAAAATGTAATTTTTTTAAAAAATTGTGATTAATAAGCAAAGATGAAAAAGAAATATTTTATAAAAATAAAATGTTAAATGAAGATTAAATTAAGCTTTTGTAAAGAAAAATAAAGGTTTAAAATGAATTTTTAAATGAAAAAGGATAAATTAAAACTAGTTGGCATTTTATGTACCAATTATTATTTTGAAAAATAGTACTAATTTTTTATTTAAAGTCAAAAAGTGAAAATACCGTCTTTAAGTAAAAATTTATGCCTAAGTAATGAATTTCTGAAAGAAAAGTTAAATGAAAAGTAAAATAATAAAAGACACAATATTGTTCAATTAGGAAAAAGAAAAAGATACAAAGTCCTAAATAAGTTTTCGAACATATTTAAATGTAAAAAAAAAAAGAGAAGGAATAAAGATTGTATATAAAGTGTTCCAAAATAACTGTATCACTTTACATTAAAGCTTAAAAGCCTTGAAAATAGTAATATGTTAATTAGTTAAAAAAAGTTAATAGAAAACAAGAATAAATAGCGAAAAATTTATAATTATATCACACATTGGGTAACTAAAAGAAAAATTAATCGTGAAATAAAATAGTGAAAAGATTTGGTACAATTAAAGACACGAGTATCAATATAAATCATTAAATGAAATGATAATTAAATTGATGTGATTAAAGTTATAAAACCAAAATTAAGTAAATGTAAAAGCTAAAGTAAAGAAGAAATGTAAAACTAAAAATTAATCTAAAATCGATTTACACATGAAAGTAACGAAAAGCAAGTTGAAAGGTTTAAAAACAAAGCAAAAAGATTACCAAAATGTGGGTAATTAATAAAATTACTGTTAACAGAAATAAAAGCAAACGTTTAATGAAATAAGTATAAGAATAACATAATCTATGTAATTATGCTTTAATTTGAGAAATTCTAGAATTAGTAGCCATCGCTGAGTATGTCTAGTGCTCAGCACGTAGTATTTACTGCGTGCAGGTTATGAAGTGATGCGGGAGCATAATACACAGTGGAGCAAGATCGGAAAAGAAGAAATAGTACTAAATTGAGTTCTATTATGGCATATATTGTAATGGCCTCAATGTCGGACTGATCGTGAATAGTACTTTCCGACAGTGAATAGTGTCTCCGAACAGAAAATGACACCCGAAAGTGGAAAAATTTTTATTGGACTATTGGAAAGTACTAGTCACGAGTAGTTCGGGGTTGAAATTTGGAGTGAAATTGAGATCAAATAGGCCTCCGAAAGTCAAAAGAACGAAAATCGAGAAAAATTAGGAATTAGGATTTTTAATTAAATTTTTGACCGTTTTGGTTACTAAAAATAGCAAATGAAGTCTAAAAATTATCAAAAATTATATATATGCATAAAATAATATGTAGATTATTTTTGTGGCAAAAAGTAAATTTTTCGGTCACACTGATATTTTTGGAATCAGATCGATATGATTTAATTGGACCAATAAAATTGAATCGGACCCAAAACGAACTCCGATTGGGCTGAAATTTTAGGTGTAGCCTATTTTTGATGTGATATGAATAATGAAATCAAATTTGAAGAAAATTGAAGTTAGTAAGTGAGAAAAATTAATTAGGGCTAAAATTGGATAAATAATGGGCCTAAACTAATAAATAGTTCAAGCCCATCTAAGGCCCAGCCCATGTCCCATTCATAAGACCTATATAAGATGAATTTCTCCAGAAATCTCCAGCAGCAACTCCTTTCTTCTTCTTCCCTCTTGGTGGCCGAATTCTACCTCTCTCAAATTCCTCTCTTTTTCTTTCAATTCTTCTCCAATTCTCACCAAATCAAAGCCTCCTAAAGTGATTTAAGCCTCTCTAGATTGCCTTCATCAGTTCCAATCCTTGATTCAAATAAGAACATCAAGAGAAATTTAGAGTTAAAGTTTAGGTGTCAAAATTAGGTATGTGAATTTCTTGCTTTTTAATTGGTTTTTAGGTGCCTACTACTAATTTTGGGTGCCTAGAGTTCATTTTTACTGTTAAATTTAGCATTTGAGGCTAAAATAATTGAGATATAATGGATGGAAATTTCAGTTTGTTAAGGATTTCAAGAAGAGGAGCAAAGTTCTCAAGCCAAAGGAAAGGGAAAGGAAGCCTAGGCAAGGCTAATCCATAGAAAAAGGTGTGTGACTAATAAATCCTTTTATTTTCCAATTAAATTAATGAAATTCCTTTAGGATTCTTAAGAAAATTTTTATGTATTATGATATAATTGAAATTAATGTTATATTCATGCATTTAGGAGTGATATATGCCTATTAGAGACTTTAAATGAAATAAAAATCAATGATTGATGGACTGTTATAGGTCATTGATAAATGAAAGTTCATATGCATACTGATTGTTAAGGAAAAAAAAAATTTCTGACCGACTGCCTGTTCGATAAGACCGTTACAGTAAGGGTGTTACATTTTATGGTATCAGAGCCTGGTTTAGCCGGTCCTAAGATCGGAGTGGGAATAATTATGATGTAAATTCCTGTATTTATATATATACATGCCAATTATAAGTGATAAAGTTTAGTAGAAATCTAATGTGTACCTGCTCCTTTCTGTTTATAATGTAAAGATGTCATCTGAGCGAGATAGGCAGGTGGGGGATGGTGAAAGTGAAGCTTCGATAGGTACTGGACAGCAGGAGGCACCACAACCACAGGTTTCTCCTTCAGCAGTGCCACCCCTACCTCCACAGCCAGACTTCCTTGATCTTATGGCTGAATATATTCAGCAACGACTGCAAGCGAGACCAGCACAGTCTTCTCAGATAGTTGTTCAAGTCCAGCCAGCTCCACCTAGAAGAAGACCCATTCTGGAATAGTTAAAAAGGTTGGGAGCTGAAGACTTCTCTGGAATAGATCCTTTGACACCGTCTCAGGCTGAAAATTGGTTGTTTAAGGTAAAGAGGCTTTTTGAAATCACCAACAGTTCAGCGAAAGAGAAGCTGGAAGGTATAGTTGCTTTACTGCAAGGACCAGCTTTTATTTGGTGGGATTCAGTTAGGAGGCACATCCCAGCGGATCAGTTGACTTGGGACTACTTTATGTCTCAGTTTGAGTTAAAATATGTTGGATCAGAATACAAGCTAGCAATGCAAGATGCCTTTTGGAGGCTTAGACAAGGCAACAGATCAGTGGCAGAATATGACCGCGAGTTTGAGCGCTTGAGTGCATATCTTGATAAAAGTCAGACTACAGATGAGAAGCTGCGACAGAGGTTTGAGAGAGGGTTGCACACCGAGCTTCGACAGATTATAGGGACTCAGCAGTACCCCACTTTGAGAGCCATGGTGGAGGCATCTATTAAGTTAGAGACCATCAAGAATGAGCAGACTGAGAGGCAAGCACGTTTTTAGCAAAAAAGAAAACAAGGACAGTCAAGTGGAAAGGGAGATCAAAGTAAGAAGTCAAAGGGATCGTTTACACCTCAGAGTCGTCCACCAGTTCCAGCAAGACGGGGTCGGGGTAGTGCTACTCGTGGCAGAGGTTCAGCTACACCAGCTGCCAGTACTCCTCGGGATAGAGATATTGGGACAGCTGCAGCTTGTGATTATTGTGGCAAATTTCATTATGGGGAATGCAGATTCCAGACTGGAGCGTGTTTTCGCTGTGGATCCAGGGAGCATCAGATTAAAGATTGTTCGACATTACCGACTGCTTCAGTTGCATCTCCAGCATCAGGTACTGGGTCCTCTGCTCCGAGAGGTTGTGGTAGGGGAGCAGCTCCTACCACATCAACCTCGAGACCAGCTGGGCA
Organism: Excoecaria agallocha; assembly: GCA_037975025.1. Classification (NCBI taxonomy): domain Eukaryota; kingdom Viridiplantae; phylum Streptophyta; class Magnoliopsida; order Malpighiales; family Euphorbiaceae; genus Excoecaria; species Excoecaria agallocha. The sequence continues at coordinate 2,617 of JBBPFJ010001332.1, read as the reverse complement.
GTCATCTCAGGGCCAGAGAAGATCTGCAGCCCAGACTTATGCTGTCAGAGCCAGAGAGGAGGAGGATGCTCCGGATGTGATAGTAGGTACATTTCTCCTATTATCTGATTCAATTCATGCTTTGATTGATCCTGGTTCGACTCATTCCTATATTAGTACTGCATTAGCTCGGGATAAGGGAATGAAAGAGGCATGCTTGGACCAGGATATCTTGGTGAGTAATCCTCTGGGGCATAGCGTGGTAGTAAATAAGATATACAGACAGTGTCCTATTAGTGCTCAGGGACATATATTCCTGGCAAATCTTATTGAGTTGCCCTTCCATGAATTCGATGTGATTCTGGGGATGGATTGGCTATCCGCCCATCAAGCGACTGTTGATTGTAAAAGAAAAAGGGTCACGTTAAAGCTTGAAGACAATCGAGAAATTACAGTGGTTGGTGTGCGACATAATTATTTGGCTGATGTGATATCTGCTACTGTAGCTAAGAGGTTGATCAGGAAAGGATGTATAGCTTACTTGTGCTATGCAGTGGAAACAAAGAAAGATAGCCCAAAAGTGTCAGAAGTACCCACTGTCAGAGATTTTCCAGATGTGTTCCCCGATAAGTTACCAGGTTTGCCACCTGACAGGGAGGTAGAATTTTTTATTGAGGTTGCCCCAGGTACTGCACCCATATCCATTGCTCCCTACAGAATGGCGCCGGCAGAGTTAAAAGAATTAAAGATTCAGTTACAGGAATTGCTTGATAAAGGATTTATAAGACCTAGTGTTTCTCCCTGGAGAGCACCAGTCCTGTTTGTTAAGAAGAAGGATGGGACGCTTAGGCTATGCATCGATTACAGACAGCTGAATAAAATCACCATAAAGAACAAATACCCTCTTCCTCGGATTGAAGACTTATTTGACCAGCTGAAAGGAGCGAGTGTATTTTCAAAGATTGATTTGAGATCAGGTTACTATCAAATGGGAGCAAAAGCGGCTGATGTACCCAAAACTGCTTTTCGTACTCGATATGGCCATTATGAGTTTCTGGTTATGCCGTTCGGACTTACAAATGCACCGGCTGCCTTCATGGATTTGATGAATAGAGTGTTTCATCCTTATTTGGATCAGTTTTTAGTGGTCTTTATCGATGACATTATGATATATTCTAAGACACCAGAAGAACATGATAAACATTTGCGAATTATCCTACAGACCTTGAGAGAGAAGCAGTTGTATGCTAAGTTCAGTAAATGTGACTTCTGGTTGAATGAAGTATCTTTCTTAGGTCACGTGATTTCTGCGGAAGGTATTAAGGTGGATCCATCAAAGATTGAAGCAATTCTCCAGTGGAAACCACCTACAAATGTGACAAAAGTGAGAAGTTTTCTGGGGTTAGCCGGATATTACAGGAGGTTTATAAAGGGTTTCTCCACTATTGCAGTTCCACTGACTCGATTATTGCAGAAGAATACCAAATTTGTGTGGACTGACAGATGCCAGGAATGTTTTGAGAAACTTAAAAGTATGCTGACAGAAGCTCTTATTCTCACTCAACCCGAACTAGGCAAGAATTTTGTGATCTACAGCGACGCCTCCAGAAATGGTTTAGGCTGTGTTTTGATGCAGGAAGGCAAGGTGATTGCTTATGCCTCCCGACAACTTAAGACTCACGAGAAGAATTATCCTACTCATGATCTGGAGCTAGCAGCTATTGTCTTTGCATTGAAGATTTGGAGACACTACCTGTATGGCACGAAATGTTATATTTATACTGATCACAAGAGTCTGAAATACCTGCTCACTCAAAGAGAACTTAACCTCCGATAGAGACGTTGGTTGGAGTTGATAAAAGACTATGATTGTTTTATCGACTACCATCCAGGAAAGGCTAACGTGGTGGCTGATGCACTTAGTAGAAAATTCATGACAGGTAAAGTAAATGGTTTCAAATGAATTGATATAGGTAAGTGATATATGTAATTGACTAATAGTTTTGGTTGCAGCTCTTCGAGCTTTGAATATTAGCTTGAGTATGACATCAGACGGAGCTTTGTTGGCGAAATTGCAATTAAAATCAGATTTTGTGCATCAAGTGAAAATGGCTCAGAAAGAGGATGATCGATTAAAAACTGTTATGGGAAAGATAAAGAATGGCAATGAAGGAGACTATTCTCTAAATGAAGATGGAAGCCTTTGTTACAAGAAAAGACTTTGTGTACCAAATCAGGAAGAACTGAAGAAGAACATCCTTACAGAGGCACACCATAGCAGTTATGCTATGCATCCTGGAGGTAACAAGATGTACCAGGATTTGAAACTTTATTACTGGTGGCCAGGAATGAAGCGGGATGTGATAGAATTTGTAAGGAAATGTTTGATATGTCAACAAGTAAAGGCTGAACATCAAGTTCCTTCTGGATTACTTCATCCCATTTTGATACCGGAGTGAAAATGGGACAGAGTTACTATGGATTTTGTTTCGGGATTGCCTGTCACTCAAAAAAACATGATGCTATTTGGGTGATTATTGATCGACTCACCAAATCTGCTCACTTCTTGCCAGTCCGGATGAATTATCCTTTGACCAGATTGGCAGAGATCTATATTAATGAGATTGTGAGACTTCAT
>JBBPFJ010001331.1:0-15322 GCA_037975025.1 Excoecaria agallocha | reverse complement strand
GATTCATTCAAGTGGAAAAATTTTGTTGTTTATTTATTGCTTGTGTTATACCAATTGCCTTCCTAACACATTAGTTAATCGAGACATTTTTTTAAAACAATATTCTTAAAAAATAATTGAAAAGTGGGGTTGTTAAAAATATTTTAGAAATTTGGAATTTTTTCAATCTTGCAATAATAGGTTGTGGGATCAAATATAGGGCCATGGGATGCTTGATACCATATAATTCAAAAACAATATTATAAATATCTTGAATAAGAGTTTCGAATTTAAAATTATGGCCTAATGGCAATAGGCTCCATGCGTGAATCATTTTTTCATCACCATGTTGTGGGTTCAATTTATATACATTGAACAAAATTTAATATAAAAAATATAGTAAATGTCACAAATACCAATAGTACACTCTATTAACCACAACTCACATTGGTTCAAATCCCAGCAAGTAGCGGTGGCAAATGAACGGGTTGGATGGGTTTGGATTGGGTTATTAATGGATGGGTCATTAATGAGTTGGATCATTAATAGATAAAAAAATATGAATCATTAATGGGTTGGATCATTAATGGATCAAAAAATATGGATCATTAATGGATTGTATTGATTTGGGTCGATCCATAAATTTAATATAAATTATTATAAAATTTTTTATTAATTAATTAATGAATTCGATAATAATAAGATTCAATTAAAAATATAATATAAATAATAAGTAAAATGAAAATTTTTGATATTAGCCAAAATTGAAATACGATTGAGTTGTCCAAAACTAAAAACACATGAACAAAACTCTTTTTGTTTTTGATTTTTTGAATTTAAAATATTAATAAAAAATAAGCTTTGAACTATCTGAAAAAATAATAATTCAAATATTGGTTATAAAAATGTTTTTTTAAATATTTGGCTATGCATAAAATAGAACTGGCATAAATTAGAGTACACTTCTATTGCTTCTTTTTTTTTCTCAACTCTAGAAGAATATATTTTAAATTTATAATTTAAAATTTTTTGTATTGTGATTCCGAAGGTTTGACTATGATGAATTTGAATAATTCTTGTTTTGTTTTTATTTACATTGCTTTTCAAAATAAAAAATTAAAAAGAAATAAAGCATTTGCGTAATACAAAGCGCTAACAGCCCAATATTCGTAGCTGCATCATAATATGTTCGCATCTAACTCAGCCATACCTATTGGGTAATGATCCAATGGTTGAAAAATATAATGAGTCAATTTTGGATTGATCTAATGGATATTGGATAGGGTTGAAAAATAAAATGGATCAATTTTGGCTGGACCCAATTGATATTTATTTAGATTGGATTGGATTTGGATCAATTTTTTTTATGATTTTGGATCGACCCATTGATTTGGATCAATTTTGCCAGATCTACTAGCAAGGTCAATTTCCTTATTTTTTTTAATTATCTTATTTTTTCATATTAGAATTTATAACTAATTTTTTTACATTATTTTTCATACTTCAATTAAATAAAATTATGGTAATAGAGTAATGTGGATTCGAATTCCAAGACAACCATTTTTTTTAAATTTTTTCATTATTTTTCATATTAGAATTTAGAACTAATTTTTTACATTATTTTTCATACTTCAATTAATTATAATTGTGACAGTAAAGTCATGTGGATTCGAATCCTAAGACAACTATTTTTCTTTTTTTATTTTTTCATTATTTTTCATATTAAAATTTATAACTAATTTTTTCACATTATTTTTCATCCTTCAATTGATTAAAATTTATAATTATTTTTTTTAAAAAGATAATATCAAATAATTAAAATTAAAAAATAAAAAAATAAAAAAAGAAAGATGGTTATGTTAGGATTCGAACCCGCATGGGTTAATAATTAATTTTTTTAAATAAAGATAATATTGAATAATTAAAATTATAAAATAATAAGAAAATTTAAAAAAGAAAAAGAAAAAAGATTGCTCTATTAGGACTCAAACCCATGACATGTGGATAGAAAGTGAACGAGCGTGTAAAGATTATTGCCATTAGGCTGCAATGCAAAATTTGAAACCTCTATTCAAGATATTTATAATATTGTTTCTAAACTGTGTGGTGTCAAACACCCCCACAGTAGGGATATTTATCGGGCGGGTTCGGGTCAATTTAAACCCGAATCCGAATAATACCCTATATCCCAACCCAATTTTACTCTACAAATAATTCGGGTCCCTATTCGAATAATCCTCAAAATTTCGGGTTTCACCCGAATAACTCAAATTTAATTTTTTTCTTTTATTTTAATTTATTAAAAATGAGGTTCGGGTCGGGTCAATCTGATCTGAACTTGGCCGATTTAACGAAACGGTGCACTTTGGTGGGAAAGTTGTTTTTCAGATTGTTTGGGTTAATGAGGGTTTAATTCGATTCGACCCAAATAAACCTCAAATCTCCAACTCTACCCAACCCTAATAAACTTACCCCGAATTTCTTGTTCGGATCGAGTTGTTCGGGTTAGATCGGGTTTTGAACACCTCTATCCCACAGCCTCACATTTGATCTCGCAACTTATTATTACAGGATTAAAAACACCGCAAATTTCTAAAACTTTTTCGACAAATCCCATTTTTCAATTTTTTTTAAATATTATTTTAAAAAATGTCCCTAGCTGATCACTTTTTAATTTATTGAATTTTGTTTTTTTTTCTCATAAAAAATAATTATGTCTTTTAGCCAATACGAATACAATGAGACAAAAAAGGGGAGCCAATACCGGGAAAGTGTCGGCAATAGAGCAAACCGTTGCACTATGCTTGACCAAATAAACAAGGGACAAATCTTTTAACTGTTTATTGATTTCTATCTCATCCCGCATTTTTAATCGTGCATGTAATGCTGCTGCTATGCACTTTCATGTGTGGACCCCAATTCTTACTTGCTTTTATTTTTTTTCTTTATATTAAATGCATATGCAGAAAATCTGAATGGTGAATCATAATGTTAAGCGCATGGTATGCACTATCCGGGAAAATGGATTATTTTAAAAAATAAAAATGTTCATATTGATTGTGCAGTAAAAGGTTTAATGTACAATATCAACCCTAAAAATAAGAAAAATAATATTTAATAAATTCTAAAAAATTGAGAGGTTTTAGGTCTTGTTTAATTTAACTGCAAATTTAATCTGTAATTGATACTTGTTGTTAGTAGCCAATAGTTGATTAATATTTAATATTTTATAAAATTATACAAAGATATTACTAATATATTATAAAATCACCAATATCATTATTAACTTTTTATTTTAGTATCATGCACTTATGTACGGTATATAATGCTTAAATAAACAGAAAATATAAAAAAATTACATAGTATTTATGAAATGCTCAAAGTAAAGTTATGTTTGGTAAAATTGTAAATTTCTGGTTTTTTTATTTTCAAAATTTTAAAATTATTTTCAATTTTTATTATCTTTTTTAAAAAAATTATTTTACATATTTAAAAACAATATCGTATATATATGGTTCATATCACATCCTAATACCCCTTAGGAGGATACAGGGGTGCCCAGAACTAAACTACAGACATATAGTTATAAAAAATATCTCAAATTATTTACTTGATATACAATTAATAAATCTTTACAAAATGCACATGTTAGGTACATAAGGAACTGATAATGCTCAATATTTTCTAACAAATGGGCAAGTATAAGAAAAGGCCTAATACACAAAAAGGCCTGACCTGACAGAAGCCTCGAGTCCTAAGGCTCTGTGCACACTGCCAGATGCACACCAAAAGTCCACACGATGGGACAACCCAATCAGATAAAACAAGCCTCATCCTATCAGAGGTTCCTAACACATGCCATTGTCTCATCCGCTGCCAGTCATGCATCACGTTGCTGCTTACCTACTCTAACACTAAGATTGAACTTTCAATTGGCTCTTCTCGCCTCTAAAAATACCAGGTTCATTCCCAAAACATATACAATACATATCCTACCACTACAAGAAAATGTTAAAATAGCAATGAAAAAATAGCAACAGAAATATTTTCATTGCTAAAATTTGTTAAAATTTTTCTATTTAGCAACAGAAATAAAAATTGTTATTTTTCGTTGCTAAATATAGAGGTAAATTTTAGCGCCAAAATATAGTAACGAAATTTTGCAACAGAAAGCTTATTCCGTTGCTAAATAAGGTAGGAGTAGATGGTGCAAAAATTTTCAGTAGCTAAAATAGCAATGGAAATTTATTCCGTTGCTAAAATAGCATAGAAATATGTATTTCGTTGCTATTTTAGCAACGGAGGAGTTTTTCGTTGCTAATTTAGAAGTGAAAATTATTAAGCTCCCCTAAATAGCAACTAATATTTCTTCGATTGCTAAAATAGCAACGAAAATAAAATTCGGTTGCTATTTTAGGTACCATTAAAATTTTCAATAGAAAAATAGCAATGGAAATGATTTTCGCTGCTATTTTCACTACTGAAAATTTTATAGGTCTCCTAAATAGCAACCGAATATTTTTTCCGTTACTATTTAATCAAATTCGGTTGCTATTTAAGGTACCTTTGAAATTTTCAGTACAAAAATAGAAAGGAAAAAAAATTTCATTGCTAAAATAGCAATGAAATAATATTTCGTTGCTATTTTAGCAACGGAAAAGGTTTTCGTTGTTATTTTCTCTACTAAAAATTTTTAAGGTCCCCTAAATAGCAACCAAATATTTTTAGCAACGGAAATAAAATTCAATTGTTATTTTAGGTACCTTTAAAATTTTCGTTACAAAAATAGCAACGGAATTAAATTTGTTGCTAAAATAGCAATGGAAAAAAATTCGGTTGTTATTTTAGGTAGTTTTAAAATTTTCAGTAGAAAAATAGCAGCGAATTTAGCAACGAAAATTAAATTCAGTTGCTAAAATAGCAACGAAAAAAATTCGGTTGCTATTTTAGGCACCTTTAAAATTTTCAGTAGCGAAAATAGCAACAAAAACCTTTTCTATTGCTAAAATAGCAATGAAAAAAATTTCGTTGCTATTTCAGCAACGGATGGATTTTTCGTTTCTAATTCAGAACTGAAAATTTTTATTTAAAAAAATTTAAGACAATTAATATGATTGTAGTTGTGGACCTGTTCCTCTATGAAACCGTTAATATAAATAATTTTTTAATAATAAATATAGGGAAGCGCAGATAAGAAAAACTTATAAAAAGATAAGAACTGCAATTTGCTATATTTTAAATTGTTGACTTATTTTTTGCGTCAATAGACTTTTCAAAAGTAAAATTCGATAAACTGTTTCTTTTTTTTGTTTTTAAATACAAATTAAATTTCCATTAATAAAATAAAATATATGTATTCAAAGTTTAAACTATAAATAAAATCATAAAATATATACAATTTAAAAATTTAGTAAAATTATTAGAATCTATGTTTTAATATCTTACATTCAAAAAAGGTGAAAACTTTTGTAAAAAAAAAACCAATAACCTTCACGATAAGATGAGAAATTTGCATAAAAAAATTTAATAATAATATTTTATGGTCAAACACTAAAAGCACTAGTTTCTATTTATTTATATTTGTGCCATTCATTATAAATACCTTAAAATAAACCCTAACCACTTCATCTTCTCCTCTTCTGCCATTCTTCACTTCTTCTCTTCTCCCTCACAGCGTGAGGCTCTCTTTCTCTCACTCGTCCGATCTTCTTCTTCACCGGAGCTGTCTTCAATTTGCCCTTTGTTTCTTCAAGTTTGGCCTCTGTTTCTTCACCGGAGTTCTCTGCATTCAGGTTTGGCCTTTATTTCTTTAGTTGTATCATTTGTTAGATTCAATTATAATATGTAATTAACGGATTTATTTGTTCATTGATATAATTTGGCACATTTGCAATTCGTGATAAAAGCCTTCAATTATTAATAGATATTATGGTTTTCTTTGGCTGATTCTTTGCAAACCAATTTCTCTTTCTCTCGCTTGAGTATTTTTTTAAGGTTAGCAGCAATTAGTTTTATTCTATTGGATTCTGATGGATAACAATAATTGGAGACCTGCTGCCCAAGGTGCAGAACCTACAGTGGACACAGGTGATTAGAGATCTCAGTTGCCAGCTCAGTCACGCCAGAGAGTTGTCAATAAAATGTTAGTATTTCATTTCATTTGTTTTTGGAAAAAGAAAACAAAAAAGTGCCTTGGACATCGTTTTTAATATTGCATCACAAAGTTGTGATTAGTAGCAGTGCTGCTAAATTACTAATTTGCTTCTCTAGTTAACCTAAATAGGAGACATTAGAAATGGCCGCATAAGTAGTTTGTCTGTAGCTTGTGTTCTAGGCAACTTTATTTCTTATTCAAGTTCAAATTTTTTCCGTTGTAGACCATGAGATCTTGCATGAAGTTTCGAATGTTTTCATTGAACTTTACTCCATTTAAATATGTAAAATATAATATAGTTCCGTCTGAGACTTAGGTTCTTAATATTTACATTGCAAAAGAATGGTGGTTATCTTGTGTATTTTCTTTATCATTGTTGTTTTTAATCTTTGTTGTACTGTTGTATAAGAGGAAACATTACGAAATTTAATTGGAAGGTTTAAACTTTGATTTTAGATTGTGCAGTAATTCCAGAAGCTTTTGTATTCAAGGTAACTTACTACTACAATATATAGAGACAGTTATCCTAAATTTGGCAATCAATACAGCTAAAACTTTCACAAAAATTTTACTGTTATAATGTAATATAAAAGTTTATTTCTTTTCTAAAGAGTTGGCTAACATGCAATCAGCTAGTGATTTAATTCTGTAGCTGCATTTGTAATGCTACTAATTTTCTGATGCTTGCTATGCAATTGACAAAATACAATGTTTTACATGCATAGAATGGAAAACTAAGGAGACATCTTCTTTTTTTTCTGGTAAAGATGGGCAAGCAGAACTTAAGAAAATAGCTATGCTATTTGAGGAAAAGATTTATACTACAGTTGTAAGAGTAGTATGTTATCAATGCTGGAGTCTAAATCTTTTTGTCAATTCTCCTGTTTATATTTATGTTCATTTTGTTCAGTGGATAGGTGATACTTTATGAGTATAGGGGAAAAAGAAAATGAGAGAAGATTTATGGAGAAAAGACAGCAGATTTAAAAAAAGGACTTCAAATATTTAAAAGTGGATTGCTATGATCTTTAACAACTTTTTTTCTCCTTAATGATCTTTGTTTCCAGCCTGATTATCTACGAAAAATATCTTTGAAGATGCTCGTGATGGAGTTTAAGTCTTAAAATACAATTCCCAATTCTATGCCACTTAGTCCATGTTGTAGTAGCGACCAAACCCCAAATGCTGGAGGTAAAATCTTAAACGAGCATTTTAGACTTCTATGTAATGCTACTCAAACTTTAACTTCATGATTTTGCCCTCTCTCTCTTCATCTCTTGTACTTTCTGAGCAATGCTCGTTGAACAATTAACTTAATTTTACCCTCTCTCTGCATATCCTTTACTTGTTGTTTAGGAGATGGCTTATATAGTATCACAAAATTTTAACTATGGTTGATGTCAATATTGACCACAAAAGTTGAGCAAATTGTATTGTTTAAAAATTTTGGATTGCCTCTGTGTGTGTGTGCGCGTGTGATGAGTCATATCCTCCTTTCTTCTCCTTTCTTTTTATTTATTACATTCAGTAGTTATGTCTTAAAATTAATTCATAATATTATTTGCATTGATTCATTAAAGTAGCTCCATTAGGGATTGAAGGCAATTGCATGTAAGAAATCATATGCTTCTGGTAGAATCCATAATACACAGCTTGTCATAGGTGGTGATTAACTATCCATTTGCTCATACAATTTAGACTTTTCTACATTGGTGTTGCTTTTTATATATGAAAATATTCCTTGCTATTTATTATTTCAACTAGTTGTTTGAAATTTTCATATTTTTCTAGAAAGAAGGATAAAGGTCACCGGTGTTCTCATTCTGACGTCATCTCATTCAGACTGTAAGTTCTCCATAAATGCTTGAAATTAAATATTTATATTTTTTAGCTTATGCGATTTGAGCTACTTGTTATTAGTTTATTTATGTGGAATAGCTTGCCTTACTATTTTGTATGATTTAACAGGAATTTGGTTCTAGCTTTTGATTTTTTTTTTGTTTTCTTGCAATTAGATAGATTTGTGAATACTAATAATCTTACATGCTTGCTCATATTTTTGATGATGTGGTAATTAGAGATACTTGTTCCTATTGGTAAAGATCTCGAGCTTTTTTTTTAGGTTATTAATTGCTGAGAGATAGTGAATTTTAGCTTAGATCGAAAGGTTTTTTCTTTATATATATAATTTAGTTAATTTTGAGGTATAAGAGCGAGTGAGTGCATTATCATTTATTTGGAGGCATTTCTTTAAAGCCACTGGTATTTCATGCACTGCTTAATATATGGACAGCTGAGGGCGTCCACTTTCATTGCTCCCTCACCATATGGACATCCCAGGGCATCCACATCCACTACTCTATTGCCAGTGCAGCCGACATCAGCTCCATTACTTGGTGCTATCTTATAAAGGTTATTTGCCATAGAGGAGATCGCTAGCAGATAGGATCAGACCTTACAATCAGTGCTGACTTTGGTACAGTCCTTGAAGGTTGACATGCAGGGTATTAGAGATGATTTGATGCTACAGGATAGAGATTCGATACGTCTCTACAGATAGTTGATGATTCTCTCACTCAAATCAGATAGCAAAGAGACCACATTGAGACTAAGGTACTTAGAGGGAGGCAAGTTGTGATTGAGACAAACGAGTAGCTTAAAAGATACACAGGGACCTGAGGAATGACTTGATAAGGCACCTAGAGTAGCATTTCAAAGTAGTTCCAGGGGTAGGTGCAACACCCCAAAATTTGCATTTGACATGCATGGTGCATTCTAGAGCATGAAAAATAGACTTAGGATAGTTATTGTGGTAATCAAAGTAGAATAAGACAGTAAAATTTGGAAGTGTATAAAGGTTAAACATTCTCAGATCAGGAAAATCCAAGGAATGGTGACTTGGCGGGCAATTTGACCTAACACTAAAATATGAAATCAGATGTTAAATGGAGTCCAGTAGCACAATTTGAGAAGAAATTAGGCTTAAATAAGCCCTTAAAACAAACAAAGAAGTTTTTACTTATTACCGTAAACTCGGTTAAGCAAAAGTTTGAACGAGCCATAAAATACTCTAAAGACCTCCAAAAATTATTTCAATTATGTAGACATATTAGATATGACTTAAATTAACTATTGGAAGTGAAAAATAATTTTTCTGACAATTTCAAAATTTTGAGTTTCGAACCAAAAGATTTTGCCTCTGGAGCTAGAAGTACACCAAAACGATGTTGGAATGACTTGAAATTTTAACCATGTACTTATTCAAATTTTATTGCATGTGGAGAAAAATGTCATGGCATTCTGACAAGTAGAACATCGATTTCAAAAAAATAGCAAAATACTGAGGTTAAATTAGTTAGAGGACTTAAAGGCCATATTTAATTCATCTAAGGGAATCATGGTCATTAGAAAAGGATCATCACCTATATGCATCATCATGGTAAAAATAAAGGTAGTAACCAATGAAATCATGACAAGTGGCTTAAAAACAAGCCATTAGATGAAATGGTAAATGGATGAATTTGGACCATTGATTTGGAGGAATTTAGGACTGCCTAAAGAAGTCTAGAATTATCTATAATTCAGCCCAAATATCTATGATCTTCCTCCCTTTTCTCCCAAAAATTCGAACCTACTTTATTTTTCTCTCTCCACCATTTTTTCTTCAATTATCTCTCCTCCCACTAAATCCTAATCCCTAATTTCACTCCATTATACTACAAAGAATACTCTTAATCGTAGAATCTTGATTGGAGCAAAAAGAAGCTTGGAAAATAAATAATCCTAGAGAGAGGAAGTAAACCTAACTAGGTAAAACATGGTGTTTTAGTTAGTTTTATTTTGGGATTTTTATATAGGGTTGTAAAGCATATCTAGCATGATCATTTAGTAGGATTTAGATGCTAAAATTCATATCATAAACTCATGATTTTTCTTCCCTAAAATTTGGCCTAAAGGTGGTGCACAAGAAGAAGAAAATAACAAAGAGGAGAAAGGCCAAGGAAAGCAATATTAGGTGATTTCAAGCTTCATAAAAGTTTAGTGGATACATTCTCTACACCTAATTTCATTTAATTTTGGAATTTTTTTATAGAAATTACAATATGTAACTAATGAAAATTAAGAAATAATGGGAAATAATTGAAGAGAACTTTTTAGAATGATGAATCAACATAGAATAAGTATGAAATTATAAAGAAAACAAACATAAGTGTGGTGAACTAGTTGTGGCTGAATTGTACCATGAAAGGGATGTAATTTGTGTTTGATGTTAAATGATATATTAAGCATTAATTTAGCAATATAATGATAAATAAACACTTTAAGATTGATTTGAGCAAAAATCATACAAGTATATAAGAGTTAGTATGTAAACATAATGGTATTTACATAAGCAACAATATAATATTAAGGTAAAAATTTCACATGTTGACATATATCCATTTATTTTAACCTTGGAAACATAAATGGCATGAAAGGAATGAGAAAACATATAGTATGTTGGGTATCTCATTGAGACCGAATGGTATGCTTTTTGAAAATGCCATATTTACATTATGTTTACATGTTATTTCATATGTACATTATGGTTTTATATATATTGTGGATGAATGGATGAAAAAAAAAGGTGTATGAGATGATACATAATGGGTGTACTTTAATAAACATAATGGAAATACAACATAAAGTACAATATTTAGTTGCCATTAGTATACAGTGGATGATCCAGGAACTTAGGATATATGGCTAGCCAAAGGACCCATATACCACGGTAAAATCATTCAGTAAATTAATATCGAGGAATGACTACATTTAAGTAGTCACCTCACTCATACAGTCACATAATATACTTATACAGTCATACAGTCCTCATCCAGTATATCTAATTCAAGGATTACCATGGGTGACTACTAGGCTAAGAAAATAGGGACTAGATGATAAATTTTACATAAAAGAAACAATAAATGTAAATAAATAAGAAATAATGTGAAAATGAGATTAATATGTTCAAAAAGGGTAAAATAGTAATTATACAATAAACTAGGGGTAAAAAAGTAATTTGGCATAAAAAAAGGTGATAAAAAGGGTTAAGAAGGTCAAATAAGGCAAAAAAGGGAAAAATCATAAATAGTGAAAATTTTAGGGGCTAAAACATAATTTTCCACTTTATAGGCAAACATGCGGACCAAAAAGGTAATTTTCCATCTAGATTAAATTAAAGGTCAAAGAAAGTCAAATGAGTCAAATTAGAAGTCAAACAAAGTCAAATAAGATAAGTAAAAAGTTTAAGGACCTAATCGTTATTTTACATACAAGTAGGAATATTATGGTAATTAGTAAGAGAAATAAGTATAATAAGGCGTTAGTATCAAATTAAGAAATAAACAAGTTAATTAAGTTAAAATAACAAAAATAACAGTAAAGGGCAAAATGGTAATTAAGTAAAAATAATATCATTAAATGAAATCTTGTGTACTTGTATCCACCACTAGGCGACATTGTTGTTTAGCATGTGATTTTATGATTGCGCGTAGGGACAGGTACCTAAAGGATTGAAGAAAGCAGAGTTCGAAGGCATGTATATGTGTCTCGTTTTTGGGGATCAAATTTAGTTCACTTTGTATTAGCCTATTTTGAAATTATGGCATGTAAATTATTACTTGTATTAAGAATGCTAAGTAAGGATGAATGTGTGTATGTGTGTGTGTGTGTGTGTATGTGTGTATGCATATATGAACTCGTGAATGTATGTTTGTGCCGTGTTGATGGATGTTGAATAAATATAGAAGTGTTATGTATGTAAATTAAGTTTTGGAGGTGGAGATTGATTATTGGGAGTGTTAAATCTTCAATTTGCAGGTTTGGGTGGCCCAATTTTTAAGCCATTATACTGCCAAACTTGTGACCAAATAAATAGTAACTTAGCGATCACCAAACATGAGTTGGAATCTAAAGAATAAATGTAATATGTTAATCATTAAATTGAATGGTCCATCACAATAATAGCCTACAGCATTATAATGATATATACACCATTTACGGAAAGCCTACATGTTAGTAGGGTGTTACAGTAAGCCAAAGTTCAGAGCGCCTGACTAAGGTGATAGTATAGATCTTGTAGCCGCTATCTGCTGCACTACCCGGGTTTGAGTTCAGGTTCAAGCAACAGGACGAGCAGCTGCTAGCACCACTACATGCAATAGCTCTACCCAAACCTCCTAGGCCTTTAGCTTTCCATTCCCCATCCTGACCAGCCTACCGTAGAGGACGAAGACCTTCTCATTAGCTTTATTATTTTGTATTCAAGGAGTTTTAAAATTTTTGGACATTTTGGTGTATATATAAGTTATGACATGTATTTATTTATGCATTTTCCTTATGTTTTGTTTATGTTGTATTCATGTTTAACATATCTAGAAATAACATAATGACATTATAAAATTGGCAGCAAAATGTATGATCAAGTAACAGCATAACAGTTAAAAGATAAAATGACAAAGCAGAATAAATGATAAGAATGATAAATCAACCATAAAAATAATAAAGAGCAAAAAAAAAGAAGAAAAAGAAACAAGATCAAGATCAATAAATAAAGCACTAATATCACACTTTTTTCACAGGTACTCAAAACCTTATCAAAAGGAACAAACCAACATCCCACAGACCATAGAATTTAAAGGAGTTGTGTTTCCTGATTACAATACAAATTACAACAACACCCACATTAAATTGGATCAAAATGATAAAGTATTTGTGAATGGAAATGGAAAGGAGCCTATGGTAATCCTTCGCCCTTAGGTAGAGCTCCAAGCCACCTGCACAGCTACAAGAAGTGACTTGAGCAGGTTGAAATCAAAAGAGATGTACAACAAAGAGAAGTGCTGATATTTTTTTATTTTGGAAGGATCTAGGGGAGATGGTCAAGAGTCATCCCGGCCTCCTTTGGACAAAGGAATTATTGAACTAACAGAACACTTCAGCAGTGACTGATCCATATGGTCGAAGATAAAATGAAACACTCCACCAACACTTGATCCATATAGCCGAAGCCAAGATCATAGCATAAAGCTGAAGCACACTAAAAAAGGGATAGTCTGGAAGGTTATTTTGACTTCCAATGATGGGGGAAAGAATTATGTTGTAGTGCCTCCAAAGTAGACCTACACAAACGAAGCAAGCTTTGAAGCACATAATATCAGTGACTCCTCACAAATGCATATTTGCTAGAAATTCTCTAATAAGATATTATTTTAAAAGGGGTAGAAATGCCTATAGATGGCATCAACCACTACAACTATAAGGTTAGGTAAGCCTACAAATGGCACCAATCATTCTATAGTCTCATTTGATTCTTCATACCCATAAGCTAGCACTAATCAAATGCAACAATCTAATTTTACATGCCGATAAATTGGAGCTAGTCATATACATTCAACTCATCTTGAAACATGCTAACATGGTGGTACTAATAAGACAATCAACCAAGGGTTAACACATCGACCAACTAATGGTAACTACCCAACCAAAGGTTAACACATCAATAAATTGTTGGTAATTACCCAATTAAGAGACTCACTTCCTCAGATGGTAAGCATTTTTAAGACGGTTAACATATCAATAAGCTGATGGTAACTACCCAATCAAGAGACTCACTACCTCAGATGGTACATTTTTTTAAGATAATCAACTAAAGATTTGCTGCCTCAAGTATGCCTATTTTTCTTCATTCTGAATTTTGACTTATGTTGGCACTAGTGTACTAGTTCCCCAAAATTGGGGATAACTATAGCCACTATGACCTGAGGCAGTCTAGATCAAGGTTACCCAATGATGAGGAAACAATATATTTCTAATAGCAAACATGAATCTTAAAGCTCTGACCTTGATTTTTTGCATTTTCATATAAACTTTATAGTTGTCTAAGTGTTTTTTGGAGATTTTTTAACAAAAAGAGCATTGAAAATCTTTAATTTGGCCTTTAGCCATGACAGAAGGTCATCTATCTTGTGAGGGACAGCCATCGGTGGCCATTTCTCTCCAGTCTAGGTCAAATCAAAGGTATTTTTGTAATTTTTAAGAAATCATGCAAGGGACAATTGTCATCCTTGAAAGACGACCATTTATGGTTGTATTTCCAAATTTCCCACATTTTCCAATTTTAAAATTGAAGACAATGATGATTTGAAGATTTCCTAGATTTTTAGTAGTTTGATCCTTTTATATTTGAAGACTTGGAGTTGGAGTGGGTTTCCAACTCTTCCTCAGGCACAAAAGGCCAAAAATTAGGGTTTTTTATTGGGGATTTTGAAAAAAAAATAACTAGATTCTTGAAGGAGAAAAATCAATTTTCTTCTCTTGGGAATAATAGTTTAGATATCTTTCAACCAAAAATGAACACTAAAACTCTTTATTCTTAAACAGAAAGCATGAAGGATCAGAGTAGAGATGGATATTGTTATTATTAAAGGATTAGAATATCTCCTGAGGGTAATATTCTAGGTTTTTTCCACTCTCTCTAGTTCATTCTCATTCATGTGCATACTATTTAATGATATTTTAATATATGCTTTTGAGCTGTTTATTTAAATCTACATGTCACTAGAGATGCCATGATGATCCCAATTTATTAATGTGCTAGAATATTGTATTAAGGATTCATTATCTCTATGGATGCATGTATTATTTCTCACATCTAAATTTTGTTTTTGAATGTTATTCATTGTTATTATTTAATTAAAAATGTGATTTATAAATAGTAACTTTATATCTAGCATGCTTTAGGACCATAGGATCACATATTTAGGGTGTGTTTGGGATCTTTGTGTATCTTGCATAAAATTTTGCATCCTGTATCTGTCTTTTGAGTGATAGATGGGAAAAATGCATCATAAACACCCGTCTGTCAACGTGACAGATGGGACATCATAGTGCTTTCTTCTCGTCCCTCCTCTGTCCAGGGGTGTCTATGGCTAAAGTTTTCCTTATTTTAATGTCTTTTTATCCTTTCTATCTTACTCACGCCCTTTTATAATATTTGTTTTCTAATTCATTTTTGTGTTTTTGCTTCTGTATGCATGTTTATATTTTTGTACAATCATTTTGTGTATTATTTTTACTTTTTTTTAATGATTGTTTTCTCTTTAAATGCTAATTAATTTGTTTTTTATTTCTTGTGTAAGCAAGTGATTT
>JBBPFJ010001330.1:0-15448 GCA_037975025.1 Excoecaria agallocha | reverse complement strand
TACATATAGAGATCAATTAATTATTAACGAAACAATAAAATTGAATCCAAAGCTATTAATCAATTATTATAGGCAGCAAAATCCGGTCATATAAAAAGAATATCTCCATATATTTTTAGTAAAAAAAAAATTAATGATCAAACCAGTTAAAAAAAATAAAGATAAAATGTATTTAAAAAACATAGCTTAAAGAGTTTCTTTAGTTAAGAATTTTTTTCTTGACTACATTAAATAAATTCGAGTAATTACTTAGTGACAGTTGGACTTTTTAAATATTTGTAAATCCCATATATCAAAGCTTAAGAAAAAATGATTATATAGTTGGATTATCCATCATAATTTAAAAAAATATAAAAACGCATAATCTAAAACAATTAAATTAGTTAATCATATTTATGAATTTGCAAAAATATAGATTTTATTTTTCTTGATTTTGTTTCTTCTCGAAGCTTCATATTCAAGTCTAAGTGTCTAACTAATTTCTTTTTTTTATTTTATTTTTCTTAATTATCACACATCTTTTTTTCATATAAAAAAATAATACTAATAATTAGACATGATAAGCTTCGCTACTTAACTAAATCCTGATTTAAATTGAAAATTTTTTAAAGTGACAATTTAATGGGATAAATTCTTTCAAAGGTGACAATTTGATGTGAAGGAAAAAGTAATATTTTTAAAATTGACAGAAAAAAAAAGGTTGAAGACTTAAAATTTTTAATTGCAAGTTTAACTCAACAAAAGATGTTGGGATAATTAAAAAAAATATTTGGACTAATTTAAGAATAAAATTTTATCTTAAAACGTATCAATGAATTTTAACTTTTTAGAAGCAAATTTACTTTAATTCCTCCATTCATAGTTCCATTAAAATTAACTTAAAAGTCTATGTTCTATTTAAAGGAGTATTAATTTCTAGATTAATATTTTAATTCACTTCTAAAACTAATACTCTACTACTTAATTTAATAAATTAAGAATTTATATTTATATTTATATTTTAATTCAATTCTAAATTTTAATTTTAATTCACTTGTAAAAAAATTGATTCTACTTCTCAATTTAATAAATTAAGGATTTAAATTTATATTTTAATTAACTTCTAAATTTTAAATCACTTGTAAAAAAAAATTAAAGTAAAAAAATTGAGAACACTAATACTTCAATTTAATAAATTAAGAATTTAAATTTATATTTTAATTCACTTGAAAAAAATAAATTGAAAAAATTGGAAAATAAAAAACATGCGAACTATGCCTATGTTGGGATTTGAATTCAAGACCATTAGATCTTGAGTAAGTCTCACGCCACCACTAAGCCACACTTTTCACTTTGATATAACAACACTATAAAATATATATATTTAAAAACTTAGGTCGGTTCGGTTCTTTCGATTTTTTAATTTTAAAAACCGAACCGATAAAATCGATTTATTTTTTTGATTCTGAACCGAATGAATCGAAAATCAAAAAAACCGAATCAAACAGATCAAAATTCATTCGGTTCGATTTTCGATTTCGGTTCGATTTTGCTCAGCCCTAAATATACATTTGATATGGCGAATAAAATCCATATTAAATATCCAATACATAAGAATATGTATGACACTAGCACAATCAACCTGTAAATCAATTCCCCTAATCATTTCAAGAGCTTTTGCTTTTGATCTTCAAACTTTTCCATAGTTAACCCCAAAATAGACTTTTCGTGTTTAGAGTGATATCAACATTTTAAAACTTTGTTTTGATGATTTTTCCAATAACATTTATACTATTGTTAGAGCTTTTATATATATATATATATATATATATATATATATCCAAATTTCAGATTTGAATTGGACGAGTCGGGTCAACTCGGGAGGGGTTTTTGTGAAGGGAAGGTACCTAGGAGGAGTGAAGGAGTTGGTTGAGTTGGACGAGTCGGGTCAACTCGGGAGAATCCGGAGTTGGGCACGTGTGGAGAGAGGGGTTTGAAGGCAAGCGTGTGAAGGGTGTGGAGGAGCTAGGTTTGTTCCATGTTTAGACTGTGGTGGGAGTTGTAAGGTTGTGATTGATGGAGTTAAGGAAAGGTGTGGTAAGTGTAATGAGAATGGTTTGGTTATTTGCCCATTTTGTCACTAGCTCCACCAAAATATTTAACATATTGATTGCAATTTTGAGGAGTAATTAGAGTTGTTAGACAGCCATTAATAGATATTTAATTACACAAATGTATAATTGCTGTCCATGTATAGCCAAACTTTAGGAAAACAAAGGCAAAATTTATGTGGCGATGATGTCAAGAAATAAAAAAACGTAGAGGGAGTTTTGGATGGTAGTAAATTTATATAAAGGGTTTTACGGATAAAGGATATAAAAAAAATGATTTTCTTTTGAAAATAAATTAAATAAAAATAATAAATATGTTTGATAGGATGCCTTAGCATATATGGAGAGTGAGTCACGGGGCCAACAAAAACCCTTTACCTTTTCATTGTCTATATTGCTATAACGTGGACATTCCGCCGACACCTCTTTTGTTCTCTCTCTTCACGTGTGTGGCTAAGTCCCACTCACGTGCTCAGCCCCCCCTTCTTTTCCTCCTCTCTTTCCTATATTTTCATATTACAAAATTATCTCTTAGTTTTTTTATATTTTTAATTATTATTCAAAATTCAAGCGTTGGATTTGATCAGACTCTGTTCGCATCATGTTTGGTTGTGGACGAATTTTAATAAATTTACCTGACATCATCAAAGTACATATAAATAATTTTTTTTTAAATATCAATTTTGAGTTTTTTTCTAACAAAGTTAGCTCCTAAAATAATTTTAATAAATTAAATCAAAATAAATTGAAGAAATAATTTAATATGTTGAAGGAACAAAATGTACCAAATTAAATAAAAAATAAAAACATTATTTTTTAATTCAATTAAATTTATAGATTGGATAAAAAATATCTTGTTTCAAAAGATAAAAATAAAAATAAAAAAGAGATCTTCATTTAAATATAATCACCCGAACTAAATAATAGTTTTAAAATTTCTTTCCCTCTAAACTTCTAAATATTACTCCCTCCAATATTTTTTTTACATGTAACTCTTTTAAATAAAATTAAATTTTCTTTATCTATCATTTTTAATTTTTTAATAAAATTTAATTTATTTACGATTAATTAAATTTAATAATTTAATAACTTAATTAAAATTATATAATTTAATATTAAATTTAAATTAATATTTTTAAAAATTAATAAAAAGATGGTATCTTAAATATTTAACAATTTTTTAAAAGGATAAAACAAGCCGTTGCTCTCTTTTTTTTTTTTTAAAGTATTTAATTCTAAAAGACAAGTTCACTATTATTATGAATCAATCACTTTCAATTTTCAACTCTTAGCAATTAAGCAAATATATTCTAAAAAAAAATGAAGCAAAGATTTTTAAGTGTGAACTAAATCCCACGTTAGAAGACTTTCTAAATCCCACGTTAGAAGACTTTCTAGTTTCTAGAAAGTTACATAAAAAATCAACCCACCAACAGCCATTCTGCTTTCCTCTCCTTCTACCACGTCACCGCCCATGGGCCCCACAATTACCGCGTTTTTACCGCCATCAATGATCACTTCACTTCCTCTACTATTCTCTCCCCCAACTAAAATATTGTTCAATTGTCTTCTAAAACAAAAGCAGAAATTAAATTAAAAAAAAAACAAAAATTTTTAATTCCAAAACCATTGGTCTCTTCTGTACTAGCTTACCTTTGACAAATCTACACGCAATCGCTAGAATTCTTCGTTCCCTTCAATTTCCTGGAAATTTCCCAAGTTCTTTATTTATTCGCCCTGTACTCGCCCACCTCCTCTCTATCCTATCCTCATCAAAGCCTTCTTTTTTTTTTTTCACTTTGTTTTTCATTTCGGGAGATCTGAGATCATACCCAGTAGGTTATCAGTCAAAAAGCCCCCTTTTTTTTACTCTGATTTTGATTTTGCAAGCTTGCAGATCATACCCAGTTAGGGTTTAGCCGTGTGTCGTTTGATTTTTGAAGGAAATTAGTTTCGAAGATGGAGAACAACCAGCAATCGTTTTATCAGTTTAGCGATCAGCTAAGGTTGCAGGCTTCAAATTTAGCAAATCTGTCGCTCAACGACTCTATATGGAGCAATACTTATGTCTCAAAAAGGCCAGACCAAAGGAGAAATTTTGATATAAGAGTTGGAGGCGATGTTAATTCTGTCCTTCCTAATGCCGTTACTGCTAATAATAATATTGATACTAGTTCTAAGCCAAAAGGGGATGATTTAAATTTATTCAATGATGATTGGAAGATTGGATCTAGCAGAATTTCTACTGATCTCAATGGGTTCAATGATGGATGGAAGATGGGTATGGGATCTAAAAGTTATGGCCTTGGTTCTATTGGTAGTCCAATTGGTCAAATTGTTGGTGGTGGATCTCAGAAGAATGTTGGCATTAATGGTGGGTTTAACAAGGGGATTTATTCTTCAAAACACAATTACAATCTTAATGTTAATGTTAAGGGGAATAAGAACAAGGGAGATGATGATTATGGTGGTAAATCTGGTAAGAAAAATAGCTCCAAGAAGAATGGAGGCGGCGATAACAACAGCAACAATGATGGTAAGGACAACAAGACAGGTTCTGATAAGAGGTTTAAGACGCTTCCACCATCTGAATCCTTGCCTAGGAATGAAACTGTTGGTGGCTATATATTTGTTTGCAACAATGATACTATGCAAGAGAATCTCAAGAGAGAGCTCTTTGGTAATTTTTCTGATTCGATCCTCTTCTAGTTGTTCTTATTTTACGTGCTTTATTATCATTTCTAATCTCGTTCTTGAATTACTGTGTTTAGGTTTGCCTCCTCGCTATAGGGATTCAGTTAGAGCTATAACTCCCGGTTTGCCTCTTTTCCTCTACAACTACTCTACCCACCAACTTCATGGGATTTTTGAGGTTTGTGTTTTGTTTTCTTTCTATTATCATTGTTTGTCTTAGGATTATGAGAACAAATTGTTAATTATGTTATATTATCTATTGATTATATAGGCTGCAAGTTTTGGTGGAACAAACATTGATCCTACTGCATGGGAAGACAAGAAATGCCATGGAGAATCACGTTTCCCTGCTCAGGTACTTTTAATAATTTTGGGTCTTAGTAGTTAATCATGATCAAGGATTTTAAAGCACTGAAGCATCAAATTGGACCTAAATGGTTGTTTATCTGAACAGGTGAGAGTTGTGACCAGGAAAATCTGTGAGCCATTAGAAGAGGATTCCTTCAGACCAATTCTTCACCACTATGATGGTCCTAAGTTCAGGCTTGAACTCAACATTCCAGAGGTAATTCCTCCATATGTATATATTGATTTTGCTATTGGATTGTTCTTGTTAATAATAATCACGTACAATTACCGATCTTTGTTGTTGGATTTTCAGGCACTGTCTCTACTCGACATATTTGCTGAACAGGATCCTTGAACGGTAACACAAGTATACAAAGTATATACAGATATACATTCAAGTCAAGGCGAAGAAAAGATCAGAGGAGTTGATTAAATAAATTAGAAGATACAAAAGAAAATGGAGTTTAGCTCTTAAATATACTGCGAAAGAGTTTGATGGTGGAAATTATGTTGATTAGGATATAATACAAGCCAACCTAATGCTATGTATAATTTTTTGTATGGTTTGGCATATAAATAAGTGAAAATGGACGAGGGAACTATTTATGTATTTTGTATCGAAGTACTTTTATGTATACGATAAAGCATGGTTTTTCAATTAGAGATGTGTATGAAGCCGTGTATTGAATGATTTTATTTTCAAGCTTAGAGCTAAGTATTCATCGGTTCCATCGAATTAAATAAAATTAATTATTTCCTGTTGGGTCTACCCTTACCAGAGGAATCATTTGAGTCCACAGTTTCATGCAAATAAAAATAATAACCGAAATCTTCAGACGGTGTTCCATAGGTTCAGGCAATTTGAGTTGCACAGTGGTCGTCTAAGAGCACTGGTTATATCCATTAATGATTTCAAAAGAACATTTTCTATCTAAATGTTTTCAACTGATTTAGAAACTTGGGAGATGGGACTGCTACAAAAAAAGGTAATAGTTATACAGTAGTGGTTCAATATTTAGGCCTATAAACAGGAAGATCTTAGCAAGCATTTGGTAAGAAGTGGGTGTGTTTTAGCTAGCAAAACGAGGTGAGTGGTGGAAAAATGATTTAAAAATAGGAATCTGCAGTCCCCTCTACTCAAAGAAATGCATTGCAATATGCAAATTAGGTAGTTGGGCCATCAAATCAATTATTTTAAACAGCTAAACTAAACTTCGATTCCAAGATTTGGTGGCGGATTTGTTTTTGTCAAAGTTTTAGTTGGATACCTAACTCAAAATTTCTAAAGCAAATTTTCTTCCTCAGAGTTCTGGTCATGTTTATATAGGTTATGCATTCAAAGGTTATCTATTTATTTATTATATGCAAATAATAATATGGTCAAATAAAAAAATAATTTATCGATGAAGATAATATGTTAAAACTTAAAACTTTCTCGACATTTTGTAGATGGACTGCTACTTCACCAATAAATCAAGTAATTGTGGTATTGAATTTGTCCAACGGCCGTGCCTGTTTATGCAAAGTAGATATTGACTTTATCAAAGCTTATGCATAGCCATGAGTAGGCTTATCATGGATTGGATTTAGGTATAATATATAAAATTTTAAAAGTCTCATAAATCCGGTAAAAATTTGATTCACGCATAAGTTTTGATAACTTTAGCTACGAAGACTTATATATAATATTTTACAAAATAGCTAAATTAAGAAGTTGTATAAGTTTTAATCCGTTTGAAAAAGTTAATTTAATTTAAATATGATTTGAAAAATTTCATTCTTTAAAAATTAGTCTAAGCTTTTGTTTGGATGTGAATAATTCAGGAGGGAAATTCGATTTACTTTGATGAAATAAATGAAAGTAACGTAAATTTAATTTATTTTTATTTATTTCTCATTATTTGGTTGGTTGAAAATAAATATATAGTAATTTGTAGTTACATTTTATAATATATATATATATATATATATATATATATATATATATATATATTTTGAATTATAAAATAACTTGGAATTACTCTTAATTTGAAGGTAAATGTTTTAAAGTATAGAGAGTAAATTAAAAAATTTAAGGGCCTGTTTACTTACAGAAAACTGCTCCAATTTTTCAGAAAAATTTTCTACAGAAAACAAAAAATGGAGATCGTGTTTATTTTCGTCAGTTTTCTAAAATAGAAAACAGAAAATGATTTTCCATTTTTCCAAAATAAAGAAGAAATTGAAAAACTAATAAAAGATGTTTTTCAAATTTTCTAAATAATATTAACACACACACACATATGTACATATATACATATATATGCATATGTAAGTTTTTGTATGTGCACACATACATAAGTATATGCATGTGCATGTATATGTATATGTATATGTATATGTATATGTATATGTATATGTATATGTATATGTATATGTATATGTAGTACATGCATACATATGTACATATGAATATATATATATATGTATATACACACATACACATACACATACACATGCATATGTATATGTATACATACATATGTGTATGTATGTATATATATGTGCATATATACACATACATATGCATATACAAATATACATACATACATGCATGCATCCATGTATGTATCTATATACATACTTATACATATAAATATGTATTTATGTATATATATACATATGCACATACATATACATATACATATATCTGTAT
Source organism: Excoecaria agallocha (assembly GCA_037975025.1). NCBI lineage: Eukaryota > Viridiplantae > Streptophyta > Magnoliopsida > Malpighiales > Euphorbiaceae > Excoecaria > Excoecaria agallocha. The sequence goes on along the minus strand of JBBPFJ010001330.1, from coordinate 7,621 downwards.
GTGCTTGTATGTGCATACATACATATATACATATGCACATGCATATATATGTATGTACATATATACACATACATGTACATATGTATGTATGCATAAATACATGTATATGTATGTGCATATATACACATTTATGTACATATGTATGTATGCATAAATACATGTGTATGTATGTGCATATATTCACATACATATACATATACATACACATATGTAAGTATGCACATACATATACATATATACATATGTACATACACACACACACACACACACACACATATATATATATATATATATACACAAAAAAAAAATAAATACTGCAGTTTTTCATTTGTTGATAAATAAACGCGTTTTTTAAATTTTCTATAGAAAATAAATACTCCAATTTTCTAAAAAAATAGAAAACAGAAAACTATTTTCTATAAGTAAACGCACCCTAAGTTATTCCGATTTACTTTAGATTACTATGCATTTTGACAAACTAAATAGAGTAAATTTAACTTACTCTCCTTTAGTCACTTCCACTTACTTCTAGTAACCTCGATCCAAACAAAGGCTAAAGGGTAATTAACATAAAGCTAATTGGGTGATCTTGAGCGGTTCATTTGTAAACTATTCTACTATTTAACAATTGGATGGTATTGTTTTGATAATTAATTTTATATGAAATCACATGTTCTTACATTTATAATATGGTTAATATATAAATTTTTTCCTAAATTATCATCATTTATCATTTTTTTTAAATTAATTGCATGCTAAATTACTTTTTTGAACTTGTTGAAAATATCATATTATCTTCTGTAAGATATTTGTCAATTTACAATTGATGCGTGAAAAATACATGCCAAATAGTAAGAGTAGGATAATTTGAAATTTTTAACAAATTTTAGGGAGGTAATTTAACATTTTCAATAGTATGTTGGGTGTATTTTTTCATTTTAAATAAATTTGAGTGGCTAATATAATATTTTCAATAAATTCAGAAGGTAATTTAATATGTAATTAATTTAAAGGAAAAATCTGATAAACGATGATAGTTTAGAGAAAAATTTATATATTATCCTTGTTAATGCTTGCCTAACATTCCATCATGATTTTATTTAGTTTTCATGATTTTATCCTCATAGAATAATAATAATTTTTTTTTCAATCAATTATACATTTCAAAACCATGGACATGAGATACGTATCGAAAACTACAAACGTATAGAATAACATCCACATGCTAATTACTAATCACTTAAGCAACTAAATACCAAATTAACATAAATTTGGCGGATTTAAAAATTAATTTTGAAGCAATCTTCGATTCAATCAAATCAGGCACACTTAGGCTATGTTTGGTAAGATGTAATGGATTGTATTATATTATGTAGTGTAATTGATTAAAAAATATAATGTAATGCAATATAATTGTGATTACATTACTATGTTTGGTTACATTAGTAATATAATGTAAATACTAATAAATTTCTATATTTAGTTGAAAATATGAGTGAAAAATAGTTAAAAATTTCAAATGTATAATGCTTATATATGACTTGATCAATGACCATAAATTGATCATCAAGTTTTTTATCCAATATCGATGATTAATCCACTTGTCCACTTATAATTGATTCAATTTATTTTGTTATCAATTTTTTACCAAAAATATTATTTAGGCTGGTTTTAAAATTTTAGTCTAAAACGAGTTCGTTTTGGCATATTTTAGTATCCGAAATTAAATTATCAGTCCGAAAATTAATTTTTTGGATTTATCTAAAAATTAATTTTTCACTTTTAAAAATTTATTTACATTATTTCAAAAGATTTAATGAGATCAGAATAATATTTTAAAATTTGTAAAATATTTTTTAGCTGGTCAAAGTTTTGGTAAATTAATTACGGTTTCGCTATTTATTTTTATTTTTATTTTTAATTTTTGGTGGCCTAAATGAATTCATTTTTACCTCAAATTATATCACCGTACTTGTCATGAATTATACTTTTCAATGGTATATAAAAATTTTACAGTTTTCGGCGACCCTTGAATTGTATTATTCACCCCGGTCATGTTAAAACTAGCATTAAAATAAATTAATTCAGGTTAAAAATGTATTAATTAATTAAAATAAAAAAAAACTAGCATCTCAACACTTCAATGTTATGTTAAAAATAATTTACAAAATCTTTGAACTTGTAAAAATAATGTAATAAAAAATACGAAGCAAAATTGAAAGATTTGGGAATACATTAGAAAATGTATTCATAAATACATTTGTAAATATGATTATATTACCTTATTAAAAATTTATGTTAATAAATAAAGAATTAATTACACTTTAAATTACATTGCATTACAATTCATCCTACCATACATAGGCTTAAGGTTTGAATGGACTTGATCATTCTTTGCCATGTATGCGATTGAGAATCAAATGCAAAGAGGGCAAAGAACCAAACCATTCTCATTACACTTACAACACCTATCCTTAACTCCATCAATCACAACCTTACAACTCCCACCACAATCCAAGCATGGAACAAACCTAGCTCCTCCACACCCTTCACACGCTTGCCTTCCTACCCCTGTTTCAACTAGTGCCAAATTCAGTATTCTCCTGAGTTGACCCGACTCGTTCAACTCGACCAACTCCTCCACTCCTCCTATGTACCTTCCCTTCACAAATAGCCTAGGCACACTCGCCTCTTCCCCTAACAAATCCCTCAACTCCTTCAGGAACTCACCGTGTAAAGACACGTCCCTTTCATCGAATACCACTCTATGCACTTCCAACAACGACCGTACACGGTTGCAATCCTCATATGTCTGCCGTACTCCGCGCAACGACGTCGTGTAGATCACCAAGGAGTCAGCTCCACCCGGGGGACACTTCTCTGTGTACGCACTCAGCGGGTCGAATCTTTTTTTGTCAAAAAATGATATTTTTCCTTCTTTCTCCCTCTCTAGTCTGTCTTTCAATATGAATATATTCTCTTTCACTGGCTTGATAACGTTCCCTGACTCAGTGGCTAACTCAGTTGCTGGCTCAGTTACAACTTGTTTTGTGGACTCGGTTTTTCTTAGCTGGTTTGGTGGTTTTGGGGATAGTTTTGAGTCCAGTTCTTCAAGAGTATGAAAGGACCGCCTTTTATTTAGGAGTTGTTTCTTTTCCGGTGCGCCACCGGCTGCGGCGGTTGAAAGTGGTGGTTTTTGGTCAAGTTCTTCAAGGGAATGAAAAGAAACCCGTTTGCTGAGGGCTTGTTTCTTTTGGGGGGCGCCACCAGCGGCTGTGGCGGTTGATGGCGGAGGCTTAAGGTCTTCTAAGGCTTTGCTAACCTCATCCCATGAATGAGGAGCATCGGATTCGATTTTGTTGAGCTTTTCAAAGATGGGAGCAGGAACATTAGTGGGTTTGTTTTGGTTTTCTTGAGCAGGGTTATCAAAAGATAGCCATGGTTCTTGAATGGAGTTTATATCGAAGACGGCAAAGCTTGAAGGCGGCGGACGGTAGACGTCTACGGTGGCCTCAATTCTCTTGGAGGAGTTGCAACCCATTTTTGTTGAAGTTACAAGTAGATGAATTTTCCTTTCGAAGTATTTGAAGTTAGCGAGGAATGTTTGTGTGGTAGTAGATTTCTTTATCTACACACTACTCAAAGGTTGTTTTGTCGGTTTTTTGGGATTTTAAGTTCCAGCCTTAGGATTGGTATGTGGTGTCTGACAAGGCCAGGTGGACGTGAAGATGGCTGCCACATTGGAATAACGTTGGATTTTGTATGCTTGGTTATGGTGGATTTAGAGGTCACTTTGTTACTTGCATGGTCTTTGTGGGTTCGATGGGACTTTTAAATGTAATGACAAAGATGAAATTGAATGCTTATAGGATGCGGACCAGTTGTACCTTCATTATCTGGGAGCGAGCTGAACGGATCAATGGCGTTAATGTTTTATTTTTACAGTTTTGATTGTTTTTATTATAACTTTTACTGCAAATATCCGATTGTTTATTATAATATATCTTCGAAAAATTCATTTTCGAAAAACTCATTTTGAGCCGACTTTTACTGGAGCTTTGCCTTCCGTAACAGCCCGTTTTACAACTTAAAAATAACGTTTAGACTTTCTTTTTTCAGTTTGAAGTTTGCTGGTATTTTTATAATTTTTACTATTTTCATAGAAATTGTTTTGTTTCTTTAATTTGGGATAGACTTTGATATTGAATAAAATTATTTCGTTTTATGATACTTTTGCTGCGTCATTATATGCACTAATAATCCAAGACATCAATACTGTGTGTGTAGGGAAAATTCTTGCAAGACTCAGGCCATGAATTCTTCATTGATCAAATTAATAGAGAATTAACGCATAAAATAGATAACTATCCACTCACCATTTTTCATTTTTATTTATTTATTTATTTTACATGGTATTGTACAATTAGATTGGTTCATTAATTCATTTATGGATCCAATTTAAGTAAGTATTTTCCGTGCGTGTGTGTATATTTTTAACTTCATCATCTAATATATTTTGTTGTAAATAATGTTCGGTGTTTCCGCAGGCTAAAGTAGAAGTAAACTATTAAACACTTTTCCTATTGGCCCATTATTCGTCATAATTCGTAAGTTTTATTGTAGATAATGTTCTCTAAATTTAGCACTTGAATTTTATGATTGATTTTGAACTTTCTAAAGTGAAAAGTAACTTCGTGTCTGCATGTGTATACATTACTCGGGTCTGTCGAATCATTGGGTTGCACCAAGTTGGAAACCTACGTGAAACCTTTCATTTGGATAAACATGAGCCAAAATTCACCAACATCCCTTCTCCTAGTTGGCCTCTGAACTCCAAGCCCCGAACTCCAATGAGAGCGCAGTTAATCTGCACTCGTGGTTCTTTAACTTTCGAACTCTGTATTTATATAATCTTCAATCTCGCTTCGTAATTTAGAACTCACACTGATTGAAGTTAAGTGACATAATATATATATACAGAGTTGAAAATTAAATATGACGTGTGAAAGAACATAATTATTTTGAACATATAATTAATATTAAGTAGGGGTGTGCAGAACCGAACCGGAACCGAAATGATTTTGGTCTGTTTGGTTCGGTTTTATCAGTTTTCGGTTTTTTCGATTCAAAACCGAAAAAATATCGGTTTTATCGGTTCGGTTCTTAAAATTGGAAAACCGAAGGAAACCGAACCGACCGAACTTACATCAAAACTCACCGTTTCGCATAGTGTATATATACACCCCTACACGCAGAAATCCCTAATTCTTTCTTCATCCAGCTCTCTTCGATCTTCACACGCAGAAATCTGCCTCTTCACTCGATCTTCCTCCACGACCTTCGATCTGCCGCTGTGAATCTTGCTGCCGAGAATAATGGTAAGTGTTTCGATGTCCCTGTTCTTTATTTTCATTGTTCTGCTGTTGTTTTGGCATATTTAATCATGATGACTTGATATGAGGGAAGAGGTTTGATGTAAACGTTGATGACCATTTTAAATGTATCTATGGTGAATAATAGAGAGATTGAGAAAGTTTTGACCTCTGCTAGAAATTTCATTTGCACTTTGAACTTATCCTTCTTATGTTGAAGAATAGAGACATTGTATCCTTTCCCTGTCAACTCGAATATCGTGTTTTCTGATTAGTGTTTTCTTTAGATGAGGGAAAATAAGGTAGACTGTAATTAAAAGACAAAGAAAATCCTAAATTCAAGATCCAAACTTCTAAAGTCACACAGAACATTCATATGAAAATCCTAAATGCCTATGTAGCGGAGATTTGGGGTGTTCTTTTTGGATTACAGGAAGTTTGGAGGAATGGATGGAGGCATATAGCTCTTCTGATTGACAATAAAAACATTATTTCAGTGCTCAATTTTAGTCTTAATAGAGCAGCGAATTTCATGACTAACTGGACTTTCAATCAAGATTGTCGTTTTGTTTGCCATTTTTTGTATCCTCAAAAGCTGGGAGCTATTCTTTCATCTGATGCCATGGGTATTTCTTTTCCTAGGCTGATTCTTTTTTGTGATTTTTCTTTAGTAGTTGCATGCCTTTTGTGCATATTATATTAGATGCTTTATGTGAATACAAACTTGCATGCCTTTTGTGCATATTTATTTTATGTATTTTTTATTATTATGCATATATGATTGTTGTGATATATATTGACATATATATCTTATATAAGAGATGATAAATTTAATAACTTAAATTGACTAAACTTATATATCTTATATAAGAGATGATAAATTTAATATCTTTAGTTTGTCTCTATGAGATTTTTTTCAAATTATTTGGGTGATGGTATCGAACCTACCTCATGGTTGTCTAATTAATCGAAAGATTATTTTTATCTTATTAGAAGTATAATTAATTCAAAAGCAACAAAATTCAAAAGTCACACAGAACATTCATATCTATATATTTTCTTTATCATGTTGCTGTCCTCATAATTTCAATTTTTCTTTTTCTGTCATATTTACATTTAAGCTAAATAAGGATATAGGTTCAACTATCATGTTCAGAATTTAGAAGTAATGAAACTAACCCGTCTTAATATGTCCTTGCTCAAAATTCTTCATGAGTAGGACATTGTGAGTTTTTCTGTCTGGACCTTTTCTTTTTTTCTTGTTATTTTGATACTATATAAAGTTTATATGAATTTATCTTTTTGATGAATAATTTTCTATATCTGTAATCTATTTTATTTTTTCTTTAGGCCTCTGTTCAAGATGAGACTCAAACTCCCACTACTCAAGATGAAGATCCTTTTCAAAACCAGTCCGGTACCAATCAACCTAGAAGTGCAGAGGCAACGTCAAAAAATTTGAAGAGGAAAGCTATAAGGCCAAGATCGGAGGTCTGGGATCACTTTGTGAAGTTTACAAGTGCAGAAGGCGAGATAAAAGGCAAGTGCAATTATTGCTTTAAAGAATTTTTTTGTGATCCTAAGAAAAATGGTACAACATCACTTAAAAAGCACATTAGTGTTTGTAAGAAACGTCCTGAAACTCAAGAAACACAATCACAATTGAGTTTTAATATTGATAATGAAGTTGGGGGTGTTGGTACTTGGAAATTTGATCAAGAAGCTGTAAGAAAGGGTTTAGCTGAATTGATAATTACAACCGAATTACCCTTAAGCTATGTTGACAATAGAAAATTCAGAAAATTTATGGCTCTTGTGCAACCCAAATTTAGGATACCATCTAGATTCACAATGTCTAGAGACTGTTTTCAGTTTTATATTGATGAGAAAGCTAAACTTAAGCAATACATTGAAACTAGAAAACAGAGACTTTGCCTTACTACAGACACTTGGACATCGATTCAACAAATTAACTATATGTGTCTAACATGTCACTGGATTGGCGATGACTGGAAATTACGTAAAAGAGTTTTGAACTTTTGTCCTATCACTAGTCATAAAGGTAGAGATTTGGGCATTGAAATTGAAAAATGTTTGAATGATTGGGGAATTGAGTGTGTTTTCACTATTACTGTGGATAATCATGTTTCAAACGAACTAGCCATAAATTATTTACGGGAGAAATTTAATGATTGGGGTCATGGTGTTTTGGAAGGAACGTGTTTGCATATGAGATGTGTTGCTCATAT